>JAJIBD010009067.1:0-56733 GCA_021461705.1 Cryptotis parvus | reverse complement strand
GAGCACCGCCAGGAGTAATTCCTGAGTGCAGAGCCAGGAGTAACCCCTGAGCATTGCCGGGTGTGACCCAAAAAGCAAAAAAAAAAAAAAATGGAAAAAAAAAAAGATCAGGCATCAGGGACTGGAGCGATAGCACAGTGGGTAGGGCATTTGCCTTGCATAAGACCAACCTGGGTTTGATCCCTGGCATCCCATATGCTATTTTACAAATTTAATTATTCCAATTGATCAACAGGGAGTATTTTCCACTTCATTGTTCTTTCAATATCTTCTAATTATGACACATAGTTTATGGTGTATAATGAATCCACTTAAGTTTTTCCTATGGAATTTGATATGCAGTTGTAAATGGGATTGACATTTTAGACATATAATGTTTAAGCACCAATTCCACCACCAGTGTTAATTTCCCTCCACCATTGTTCCCAAATTTTTTGGGGGGCCACACCCATTGGTGCTAAGGGCTTACCTCTGGTTTTGTGTCGAGGGATCAGTCATAGTGGGGCACAGGAGATCATATGGGGTGCCAGGGAAAGCATTTACTCAATACACTATTTCTCTGACCCTCTGCTTCTTTCTAAGTAGATGATACTCAGTCATCTACTGAAAAAATATAGATGTCTCCAACTATTATTGTACAACTTCCTATGATTCCCTTCAGTTCTATCAAATTTTGCTTATATTTTGATTTTCTATTATCAAAGGCATGAATGTCTATATTTTTTTACATCTTTTCTGCATTGGATCTTTTGTTACTATATAATAAAGTATGTATAATTAAGTATATATATATGAGAGACTCACAGACATGGGGCAGAGTTGCTACTGGCTCTCCCTGTACCCAGCTGCTCACAAGGCGGATTCTAGCAGAGCCTCACAACAAGTCAGACGACCCCACACTCCATGAGGGCCGCCATTTTCCACATCCCGACTTCCCCCTCGTCAGAACTCCACCCGGCAGACCAGCCTATCACAGCCCAGCTTGTGCGGCCGCTTGCAGCTGTGTGGTTCATCAATAAATGCTGGATTTAGAGATGACTACATGAGTATGCTACCCGCATGGCAGAGCCTGGCAAGCTGCCCATGTTGTATTTGATATGCCAGATACCAGTAACAATTATAGACCTCATTCCCATGACCTGATGGAATGGTTTGAGGCTCTTTATGTTCCTGGAGCAAGCAGGTGCCCTTGGACTCTACTTGTATGAGACAGAGCATATGGAGATGTTACTGGTGCCCGCTCGAGCAAATCGATGATGAACAGGAAGACAGTGATACAGTGATATAATAAAGTATATATAGTACTGCTTGGCCCATGGAACAAAAGCAAGCCGCCTTCCACACCTTCCTGGTTTCCCCACACTGCAGTCCTGCGGGCTGGCTCCCTTTCACCGCAGTGATGCCGGCTCCTTGGGTTCTTTGCCCCACTGTACATGCAAATTACTGTGATCTGCCAAAGACATAACTCTAAAATATAAAATGATTTTTCTTAATTGTTGAGTCACACCTGGCAATGCTCAGGGGTTACTCCTGGCTCTATACTGAGGAATTACTCCTGCTGGTGTTCAGGGACCATAAGGGATGCCGGGATTGAACCCGGGTCAGCCACATGCAAGGCAAATGCCCTACCGACTGTACGATCACTCCAGCCCCTAAGATAACAAATCTTTAAGGGGATATGCTCATGGCCTTGGGTAAAAATTTCTTAAATGAAATTTAAAAATTTAAAATTAAAAAAAATTTAAATGTCTTAAACGGAGCAGAAAGGTGTTAACATGACAGGAAGGTGAAGGTTGGGGAGGTTTGTTTTTCCAGGAGAAGAGTGAAGCAGGAGAACATATTTTAATACACATACCCCAAAGGTCTTGACAGTCTTTCCAAGCCCATCTCTCCTCGTTGAGGTTCATCAGTAAATGCACAAGACGAGAGCCCACTACTGAGAGTATCCCACCTGCACGGCAGGGCCTGGCAAGTCACCCGTGTCGTATTTGATATGCCAAAACCCAGTAACAATTATGGACCTCATTCCCATGACCTAAAGGAATGGTCCGAGGCTCTTTGTGTTCCTGGAGTGACAGATGCCTTTGGGCTACACTAGCACATGACAGGTCCTATGAAGATGCTACTGGTGCCCGCTCGAACAAATCGATGAACAATGGGAATACAAGTGATACAAGTGATATTATATATATATATATATATATATATGTGTGTGTGTGTGTGTGTGTGTGTGTGTGTGTGTGTATACACACACACACACAATAGGGAAATAGTTGGAAAAGATGGTTTAGGACAGTTACTCAGATCTTTAATAATGATAAAACAAGTTATTTAGGGGTCAGAGCAATAGCACAGCAGGTAGGGCATTTGCCTTGCAGGCAGCCAACCCAGGTTCAATCCTCCGCATCCCAATGGCCCCCTAAGCACCGCCAAGAGTAATTCCTGAGGACAGAGCCAGGAGTAACCCCCTGAGCATCCCCGGTGTGACTCAAAAAAAAAAAAATTTATTCACTTGTTCTTGCACATAAGTCCTGCTCCCCTGCATCATATATGAACACCAACATCTAAAGGAACTCTGATCAGCCTCAGCAAAGGCAAGATGATTTTCTTCTGCCCTGATTTTTGAGCACAACAAAACAGGTAAGTTTCTATTCTTTAACAAAAGTAAACTTTAGCATAGAGAGGAGAGTGACTGTGCAGAAAACTGGAATTCCATGTGAATGCTGAAGTGCAGTGAGAACAGAGACAAACAAAAGCAAAAAGCAATTTCCAGGAATTCTTTTTATTGTATAAATAAGATTGCTATCTGGAAGCACAAAATGTTTACAAACTACTGTGTGTATGAAGATGACAAACATCCATTCATTCTGAAGGGTCATGATAGGGAAGTATGCAGTGGGAAGCGAAAAGCAAGTTATGTTTTTAGTGGCTGCCAAGTTCAATGTTAACTGTATGCTGGCAGTAATAAACTTCGTGAAATTCGAATGTCCAGTCTATTGGGACCTATAATGGCTCCATTCAAGAATATGGGATTCTTGATTCGACTCAGAATATGGGAGGGACTGGAGTAGTTACATAGTGGGTACTTGCCTTGCTTGCAGTCAACCTGGGTTCAATCCCCACATTCCACATTGTCTACAAAGTACTGCCAGGAGTGATTCCTGAGTGCAGAGTCAGGAGTGAAAAACAAACAACTAAAAATAAGGGAAACTTCAGTCAAGCTCCAGTAAGACCTTCGGGAGCTTTATCAGTTTTCCCTTCATTCTGTTTCTTCCATGTCTGGTTTGAATTGTCTGTCCTGTTCTGGGCATGGGACCAATTGACTCTACCATTGTTACACATTGTTTTAATGTGCAACAATTTTAGAAAGTGTATCATTGAACTAGAGGGATAGTACAATGGGTAAAGCACTTGCATTGTAGGTGGTCAATCTGGGTTGGACATCATATGGTTTTCCCAGTCCCACCAAGCGTGATCCTGAGCACAGAGGGAGAATTAAACTCAGAACACTATTATATGTCCTTAACCGTCAAAAACCAGAACATTTATCATCTCAGATTTAATTATTCAGAATCTTCTTCTGCATGACTTTATAGGAAATATCATTTCATGATCCTGTAATTCACTTGGGCCCCAAAAACAGTTGCCTGACATTTCCCTAAGTGTATGCAAAATTCACTGCTTCACTTTCTGAAGACAATATTTCTAGGAAGAATAGTTTCCTTGAATATAGATAGACAGACAGATAGACAGTTCATGAGCATCTTACTAGGTATCAATACCCCATCTCATAGACTAGGATGATGCTAAGAGGATACTTACCATGCTAAATGACAACAGTCATTTGTAAAATTTTTATCTTTAAGACAAAAATATTTTTATTTTTCTTTGCATATCTAAAATATACTTATTTTAAAAATATTAAAGCTTGCAGTTAAATTCACAAATATGAATAGCTAATTCATGGCAAAGGAACAAAGTAATAAAATAAGTAATGGAAAATTTCTTCAGTACATATTGCTGGGAAAACTGGATAGCTACATGAAAGAGAAACTGAAAATGATTACTATCTGGCACCACCCACAAGAGTGAATTCAAATGAATCAAAGACAGCATTAGATTAGAAATTGTAAAATGTTTTAGAAAAAAATTAGGCAAAATGCTTTATGATGGTTGGCTCTATTACATGTTCAGGGATTTGACTCCAGCATAAAAGACAGATAGTAATATAGTAAATATAAAAGCTTCTGTAATGAGAAAACATCATTAAAATGATAAGAATAAGAGAGGGTCAAAAATTGGCTCAGAGTTTGAAAGTGCATGATATGAATGCCAGAGGCCTGAAGTGATCCCTGATATTGCATGGTCATTCAAACTCTGCTGGGAGTGGACCCTGTCCTAAAAGAATAAAAAATAAAATCATGCTAAATAGGAAAATATATTCACTCACTGTCCAGAGGACAAAGATACCATACAAGATACATTAAAAACCCCACAAAACTCAAGAGTAACTAAAAATGCTCCATTAAAAAATTCAAAGGCTGAATTAACATTTCATATGATGAAGAGGCATGTGAAAAACTGTTCCTTTTTCAATTTAGGCAAATTTTAATGCAATAACATCACTTATAAGGAAGTACACTGTGTAGAAAGGCAGAAACAAAAAGTGCTAGTAGAAATTTGGAGGAAGGAGTACATTGGCCAAGGTAGAGAGGAATATAAATAGTTTCTGAATCTATGGAAGATTAGAATAAGGAGATTTCTCAAAAATCTGAAAGTAGAGCTGCCATATGATCCAGCAATTGAAATCTGGGACATCTGTCATAAGAATATAAAATACCAATTTAAGAATATATAGTCAGAATATATAGTCATATGTATGTTCATTTCAGCACTATTTACAATAGTCAACATCTGAAAACAACTCAACACCCAATGACAGATGAGTAGATTAAGAGGATGTGTGAGGTAATACACAATGGAATGATACCCAGTTGTAGGGAACGGTGAGATCTTGCCTTTTGTGGCATGCATGGAATTGAAAGGGGCCATGTTAAGTTTCAAGGCAGAAATAGACAAATATTGAATGATCTCATGTATCATGGTACAGAATGAAACAACATCTAGAAGTAGACAACGCCAAACCTAAACAAACACTTGGACTTGGACCTCAGAACCCAGGTCACCAGAATATAAAATGGAAGGCAATTGAAGGGGCAAAAGGTCCAGTGAATTGTAATGGAGGATGTTTGAACTTCATGGTGGGTGTGGTGTGATAGCAAATGTTTATTAAAGGTATAAAAAGAGCCCATAAAGCATATGGTCTTATAAATCAATCTTACCTTCTAAAATAGTCTACTGAAAGTTTGATCATCATAAATAGGTTAGTTTGATTCCTCAGCCCCAATTACATAAGGTTTCCAATGAATTTCACCGAGTAGTGTTCCTTAACATTTGTATTGCTTTTCGATTATTTTTGTTACTAATATGTTATTTATTTTTATTCCTCCTACTACATATTATGAAGTTTAATATTTGGACTTTATTGTTTAATGTCAATTAATTTCAGCTAATTAAATAGTTCACATATTTGAGAAAATCACACTGAAAATTCTCAGATTATTTCTTTTGTTACTTGTGTATTTTAGCTAAGTGATGTATATTGTCTTCTTGCAAATGCAATAGCCATTACTTTGACAATCTTCAGCAATTATTGATCCATTACGTATATACCCACAACTCTTCTCATGCACATGTCTTAGAATTTTTAACCTATAATAGAAAACATTATTCATTAAATGATGAATTTGATCTATATATTTAAAATATAAGTCTATAACATTGTCACCTTCTAAGTTCTCTAATAATACAAATAATGAATATATTGTTTTACCCAAAAGTAAACATTAACTCTGGGACTAGGATAACTCTGAGACTCACAGACATGGGACAGAGCTGCTACTGGCTCTCCCTGTGCCCAGCCACTCACGAGGTGCCCGGGAGGGATGGCAGGTTCTAGCCCTGGCCCGCCACCCCAGCAGAGCCTCGCCACAAGCCAGACGACCCCCCACTCCATGAGGGCTCCATTTTCCACATTTCTAATGAATTTCATCCAGGGCTCCATTTTCCACATTTTCCCTTCATCAATAAATGCTGGATTTAGAGATGACTACTAGATTATGCTACCCGCAGCGGAGCCTGGCAAGCTACCTGTGTCATATTTGATATGCCAAATACCAGTAACAATTATAGACCTCATTCCCTTGACCTAATGGAATGGTTTGAGGCTCTTTATGTTCCTGGAGCAAGCAGATGCCCTTGGGCTCTACTTGCATGAGACAGGACATATGGAGATGTTACTGGTGACCGCTCGAGCAAATCGATGATGAACGGGAAGACAGTGATACTATGCTAAACAATTTAATCCTCATTGCAATCTCTATGCTTCTAGAAAGAGCATGCTTTTTAATTTTCACTGGATTTTAACACACTTTCTTTAAATATTAACATTTTGATAAGCACATTTCACTATATAAATAACTTAAAGGTGTTGTTAATATGGGGTAATAATTTACTGTTTCCTAGAAATGGCATCTGCTCTTAGAGAGCAATTACCAAGATACGTCATACTAGTAAATATAAGCAATCATTTCCAAAAAAAATGAAAAAATTCAATATACCAATGAGGCCAGGGAATTTAGGAAAAGTTTCAAAAATAGATCCTTCAATAAAGTGCAGCAATGAAAATGAGTTTTTAGTCACTTGGTATCTGAGGTATATCTGAAATCTTAAATTCAATGAAAGTTGGACTAAAAATGAGTGAGCAAAGTGAAATGAAACTTGCATAAGTTATTTTAATATAAAATATAATTCAGATCTTTCAATCATATATTTAAAGTAGTAGATGACTTACCTATACAAGTTTATATGACCCAGATGACATATTAAATTTTAAGGAAAGTATGGAAAGAAGGGATTAGAGTAAGATAATAGCTTGAGCAGCTATGTAAAACATTTTAAATGCTTAATTTTTTCAGTTAAAGTATTTTTCACAAATAGCGTGTGAAGTTGGTTCTATGGTACACTTTTTATATAGATGATGGAAGAACCTAGTACATAAAATGTTGGATAACAAAAGCAAAAAGTATCTACATGACAGAGCCCAGATCTCAATCCAGGGAATTAGCTTCATAATCTGACTACTCACTACCCACCATACTAAACTATGTTTCAAATCTATACCATGTTTCAAATCTATTTGGATGGTCATATATGTATGCATGGTCTATTCCTATTTTAAACTTTAAAATTTCAATTTAGAAACTTTCCAAAATACATTAAATTTTCAAAATACATTAAAGAGCCTGCTAACATTTTTTTGTGTTCAAAAATTAATTGCTTTCTAGAGCACAGTAACCAGTTTCATGAATATGCTCACAGTGCATTTAAGGTCCAACATATACATACATATGCATACATATATGTATATTTATATATATGAGAGATACTTGATATATGATTTATTCAGGATTATTTTAGTTTTTAAAATTTTAGCTTCAATTTCATCCACAATTGTATGCAAAGATGATTGATTGCATATAATTAACCATAGATAATTGTTATCTTTCTGCAGAGCTTAATGTGCATGTTTATCTTTCTCAAATTTATTATTATTATAATACTTTGAGGGAGGTAACACCCAGCAATGCTCAGGGATTTCTTATGACTCTGCACTCAAAGGATCATTCCTAGCTGTGCTGAGGTTACCAGATGGGTGTCAGAGATTAACTGGTCAGTTCAATGCCAGGTAAACACCCAACCCTCTGTATTACCACTCTATCTCCTGGCTTTTTTCAAACTTATTGGTATGAAAATTTTATTGATGCTACTTGGACCCAGTAACAATTATAGACTTCATTCCCATGACCTGAAGGAATGGTTTGAGGCTCTTTATGTTCCTGGAGTGAGCAGATGCCCTTGGGCTACACTAGCATGTGACAGGACGTATGGAGATGTTACTGGTGCCCACTGGAGCTAATCCATGATCAACGAGAAAACAAGTGAAGTGATACAAGTGATTATTTGGACCATTCATTCTGAACAATTTTATAATGAATCGATAATCATCCATTTCACTCAGCTGACAATGATTTGATTTCACAATGTAAGAAGTTCATCACTTATATCACTTGTCTTCCCGTTGTTCATCGATTTGCAGGAGCAGACATCAGTAACATCTCCATAATGGAGAGCAAGTGTAGCCCAAGGGCATCTGCTCCCTCAGGAACACGAAGAACCTCAAACCATTCTTTCAGGTCATGGGAATCAGGTCTATAATTGATACTGGTTTTGGAATATCAAATACAACACGGATAGCTTGCCAGGCTCTGCCGCGTGGGTGGTACACTCTCAGTAGTAAGCTCTCATCTCGTGCATTTACTGATGAACCTTAACTGGGAGAGATCGGCTTTTCCCTTTGGATGGAACTCTGAGGAGCTGTGGAGTCTGGATGTTGAGAATAACTGACCTCAGGGTGTGGGGTTCCTCTGACTACTTGCTAGGCTCACTGGATGACGAGCCATGGCTAGAACCTGCCTTCTAGTGTTCTTCTAGTGATGTTTTATGCCACGGTGAAAATTTTTTGTAATATTTAAATGACATAAAGCATCACAGAACAAAGATACACAACTAGGTTCTATATTTAAAATTTTAAGACTGCTTTCTGTAAATGCAATTTTACATATCCTCCTTCCAGATTGCCTGACGAAACCATAAACTGAAGTCTAGGAATTTTCCTGTGAATAAATGTAGTGGGTAGAATACTCAGAATTTCTGAATATGACCTCACTGTTGTTTTTAATGTAAGAATTAAAATCATACTGCATTTAGGATCTGAATAACACATGTGTATATATGCTAATGGACATAGAAAGATGAAGAGAAAATGATGTGAAGTTGGAGGTATATATTTGACAGGTGCTAAAAAATTTTAGTAGTTATCACTGTCCCCTTAGGAATTTAAGAATATCTCTCTTTTAACTTTTATATATATCTTTCATATGTTAGCATTTTGAGTCATACCCAGGGCTTATTCCTAGCTCTGAGCTCAGAGATCACTTCTGATGGGGATCGGGGCATTATATGTGGTGCCAGGAATCTAACCTGGGTCAGGTGAGTGCAAGGCAAGGGCTATACCCACTGTATTATCACGCTTGCCCCACAAATCTTAGCATTTTAATAAACACTTTCTACAGTATCATAATACTACTAATTTCTGTTCTAAGTAACAAGTCACTTTTCTCCCTAGTAAACACTATTCTACTACTAGTAAACACTACTACTACTACTACTACTACTACTACTACTACTACTACTACTACCACTGCAGCAGAGCCTTGCAAGAACCCAGAGGAACCCCCACACCAGGAGGGCCACCATTTTTTAACATCTGAGCTCTACAGATCTTCAGAGCTCCACCCAGCAGAAAAGCTGATCTTTCCCCATCTTGCATGGCCGTGCAGTTCATCAATAAATGCACGAGATGAGAGGCTACTACAAGAGTATCCCACCTGCACAGCAGAGCCTGGCAAGCTACACGTGTCGTATTTGATATGCCAAAAACCAGTAATATAGACCTCATTCCCATTACCTGAAGGAATGGTTTGAGGCTCTTCATGTTCCTGGAGCGAGCAGATGCCCTTGGACTTACACTAGCGTGTGACAGGACGTATGGAGGTGTTACTGGTGCCCGCTCGAGCAAATCCAGATGAACAACGGGAAGACAAGTGATACAAGTGAAACACTATTCAGTCAGCTCTTCTAATGTAAAAAGACCAAAATATTAGCCTTCTGCTTTTCAGAACAGTTAGAGAATATATTTTGTAGCTTAAAGATACCTTATTTGTATAATCAGTGAAGGACGCCCTAGCAAAGGAAAAGAGACGAATGTACATCCAAGACAGGGAGAGAACACTCTTTAAGAAAAGAGCTCTAGGAGTAGATTGAGGGTTCAGAAGGTGGAGCCTGTTGCTTTGTATGCTGGAGTCTTGGAATCCATCTCCAGCACCTCAAGTTCCCTGAGAACCCTTATTCTGTGTGAATGTTTGGGGAAAATCAAATAATGTAACACTAATATGATAACGCTCACATACACTTACTAAATCTTCTGCACCTTTTAAAACTTATTCAACTACCACTAAATAAGTTGCAGAAAACCTTGATAAAAATTTATTAGAAAATCTAATTGTTATAAGAGTAAAATATTTAACCTAATACTACAATTTCTTTGCAGCTACTTTCCACCTATTCTGTTTGTTTATTGTTGTCATGGACATTGTATCTGCTATATAATATAATATAATATAATATAATATAATATAATATAATATAATATAATATAATATAATATAATATAATATAATATAATATAATATAATATAATATAATATATATATACAATTTATATCTGCACTAATATTTGGCTTAAAAGAAAACAACATTAGTGAATTTTAAAACAGCAAAAGACTTACTTGCCCAGGGTAATATCTGTGCCATCTTTCCAAACCCATTTTTGTTGTGTACTGTTGTAATATAAGCTAACCGAAAACTTTTTTTGTCACATGACATTGTATTTTTGATGAATCTATTACAAAATTCTGCAGATAGAAGAAAATCAATCAGAAATAGAATTTAGTCTCTAAGTAAAAGAAGTACAAAAATTTAAACATCACTTCACGTATAAATTTCACCTTGGAATATCTGATCTATACTATCCAAGAATCTGAAGGTTAATTTATTCAGAGGTAATGTTTCTTTCATTCACTAAACATTAATTCACTTCTGCCTACCTTATATTCTCAACAATTTTTGTGTCCTTAATTAGAAAACTAGTCAATAAACCTTGCATGAGCCACTTTTATAGGTAATAAAAATAAAGTACTTATGAGCCTATGTAATGATGATCATGTGACAAGAAATGAGAGATGAGAGGAGAAATGACTTTAAAAAAATGTGGAGAAACAAGCATATTTTCTAAGGGGAGTGTCTAGTAAATTGAAAACTTAAAAATAAACATCAGTTAATGAAAAAGCGGTTTGGAGTGGGAGATGGGGAGATAAATTTCATCACAGGCCGTGAAACAACTATCAGAAACAGAGAGGGCCAACTGAGTTTTAAGTACTTACAGGTTGGAAGCATAATGTATTTCCATTGCAGCAGGGTTGATGGTAGGGAGTTTGTTAGTAGGAGAGGTAAGAGACAGAGCGGGGATTTGAACATAATTAAAGGATGCTCATGTTGTTAGTACTTTATCACAAATGCTGCTATAAGTCATTGAAGTGTTATGAAGGTACACATTGAAAACTTCAGTCAAATTGCAAATGTTTGTCATTTTTTTGTGTTAAATGTTGTTTGAGTAATATAATATTGCTGACTATCTGAAAATTCCCACACTAAACTCACTGTTTTATGAAAGCTTACCATCTCTTCTTCAGTTATCACTTTAAGAAATCTTGAAAATAAACTCAGGCAGTATTTTTCACACTCTTCCCAAGGAAGTATGCTTTTGGAAAAATGGTAGCACTTTTCTCCATGTTGATGCCAATACCTTGGGCAAGTACGACTCCAAACTATTTTTAAAAAATTATAAAAGGCTTGTTAATGTAGAAAATTTCCCTTAGTCCACAGATTTTACGTATATAATTTTTATATATACACATATATAAAAATTGGTTTGGGGACCACACCTGGCACTGCTGGGAGGTTACTCCTGGCCATGCTTTCCGAGATCACCTCCTGGAGGACTCAGGGAACCGTATGGGATGCCAGGGATCAAACCTGGACAGAACTTGTGCAAGACACGCACCCTATCTGCTCTACACTTCCGCAGTCTCAGATTGCTATTTTTATGCTTAAATCATTTAAAAGTAAAATATATATATATATATATAACAAAATACAATGCATCTGTGAAAATTACCTCTAGAGCAAGTTCACACAGTAAATCTACCATTAAAAGAAATTATTTGAGTTTTCAGTAATAAACTGTAGGCACAAGTTTGGTGTGAGATTTTTTTTTTTTTTTTTGGGTCACACCCAAAAAGAATTAATTTTTTAATTCCTCAAGTAATTCAGGAGTTACTCCTGACTCTTTTTTTTCTTTGTTGGGTCTCACCCAGCAATGCTCAGTGGTTTCTCCTGGCTCTGCACTCAGGAATTACTCCTAGCAGTGCTCTGGGACCGTATGGAATGCCGGGGATCGAACCCTGGTTGACCTCATACAAAGCAAATGCTCTCCCCACTGTGCTATCACTCTGGCCCCTGGTGTGAGATTTCTTAATTCAGTAATTCATCTCGTATGGAAAAGTTTGGTCTTCTGATCTATTACAAAGCAAGATATGTTGAAAATCACAAAAATAGGAATATATGAGCCTATTAAATAAATATCACTGCTAAAATTGCCAATTTCTTACTCAAAATGAAAAAGAGACTCTTACAGTTTTTTTTTTAAGTTTTCTTAGACCACATCAAGCTGTGTTCTGGGGCTCCTTCTAGTTAAGTGTTCAGGGATCACTCTCAGAGGTGCCGGGGCCAAGAAGTGATAGGAATTAAACGTGGGTCTTCTGCATACAAAGTGCGTGCTCCAGACCACTGAGATGCCTCTTCAACCCCAATTTTTACGTATCAATATTTTCTAGGAGCTGGGAGCCATAAAAGTCACACTGGGTAGTATCTAGGGTCCATATTATGCCAGGTATAAAACTCATGCCCTTCTACATACTAGGATGTGCTTCTTATACATGCTAGGCCATGCTCCTCATACATGCTAGGACATGCTCCTTATACATGCTAGGACGTGCTCTATCATTTAAGCCATATTCTGAACCTCAAATACATATTATTTTAAAGTTTCACTGTATCACTGTCTTCCCATTCATCGTGGATTTGCTCAAGCGGGCACCAGTAACATCTCCATATGACCTGTCTCATGCAAGTAGAGCCCAATGGCATCTGCTTGCTCCAGGAACATAAAGAGCCTCAAACCATTCCATCAGGTCATGGGAATGAGGTCTATAATTGTTACTGGTATTTGGCATATCAAATACGACACGGGTAGCTTGCCAGGCTCTGCCATGTGGGTAGCATACTCTTGTAGCCATCTCAAAATCCAGCATTTATTGATGAACTGCACAGCTACAAGTGGCCTTGCGAGCTGGGCTGTGATAGGCTGGTCTGCTGGGTGGAGTTCTGATGAGGGGGAAGTCCGGATGTGGAAAATGCAGGTCCTCACGGAGTGGGGGTCGTCTGGCTTGTGAGGCTCTGCTGGGGTGGCGGGCCAGGGCTAAACCTGCCATCCCTCCCGGGCACCTCATGAGAGGCTGGGCACAGTGAGAGCCAGTAGCAGCTCTGCCCCATGTCTGTCCCATGTCTTTAATTTTAACTTTAAAATTAAAGTTTAATTTTCAAAAAGTATTTGGGAATTACATAAAATCATAAAAATATGTGGCTCCAATATAACACCATCATATCTTATCAAAGTTACATTGTCTCTTAAGTTATCATCAGCAGTTAATCATTTTGCACACATAACTAATTTTCATATTACTAGTTAAATGTATAATATAAAAGGAAGATAATTCACATTCTCTCATCCATCCTGCAAATAAAATTGTGACTCAGGACTCTTCCAAAATTACCTCCTTTGTATTTTTCCTGGTAGGAGGAGCCATTCATTGGATACTCTTCAGAATGAAATGATTTCTGATTCACTAAAGAGAATTTTGAAAAAAACTGTTTTAAAACAAAGAGAAAAAGCAATTGGAAAATTTCTGTATATACAGCACTGAGTAAATTTTGTAAGACCAAACAAACAATTAAAAACCCAATTCATAAATTATCAAGTTCAAACATCAATCAAATTTCAATGCTACCATAACAGATTGCATATAAATCAAACACAGAAAAAGAAAATTTTGTCTCAATAATTCTATTTTTAACAGAGAAAGAATTCCTGTTTTTTGTTTGTTTGTTTTAGTTTTTTTATTTTTTTTGGTTCACATGCAGTTATGATCAGGGGTTATTCCTGGCTGCGCACTCAGGAATTACTCCTGGGGTGCTCTGGGGGCCATATGGGATGCCTGGGAACAAACCCAGATGAGCCACATGCAAGACAAATGCCCTACCTGCTGTACTATTGCTCTGGCCCCAAAAGAATTTTGTTATGATTGTGATCTTCAGGACAAATATTGGGGTTGCCAGGGTCACTCCCAAGGATACTTGGACATTTATAAAAATCTTTTTCACTTGTAAGGTAGGTCAGGCTGGTAATTTTATACTACAGGCCCTGTGGTGCTGGAGTCACCAGGGAAAACCCAGTGTCACTCAAGGTAATCAGAACCACACCTAGTTGTACTCAGGGAGTCTTGCAACTTGGGATCAAACTCAGAGTCTAGTATATGCAAAGTATATGCTTCCATCTGAACTATTTCTCCTTTTTTTTTCTTTCTTTTGCTTTTTGGGTCACACCCAGCGATGCTCAGGGGTTACTCCTGGTTCTGCGCTCAGGAACCACTCCTGGTACTGCATGGGGGACCATATGGGATGTCAGGGATCGAACCTGGGTTGGCCACATGCAAGGCAAACGTCCTACCTGCTGGGCTATCGCTCCATCCCTGAACTATTTCTCCTGCCCTCAGAGAAATAAATTTTTAAAGTCTTATGTGATCAAGAAAACATGAGTAAATAATAAGGTATTTAGTAATGCCCTTGATATGCTTATAAATCCATAATAACTTATGTTTGCACAAATCAACTTTAAAGGGTGTAGAGAATATTACACTTGCCCAACGCACTGAATAAATGAAAACCGTGTCATCTTTAACATTTGACTATATAATAATGGAAAATAAGTGGCTTACACATTGTGGCTAAGATACCAACAGTTAAAATAAGTGCCAGGCAAGTGATTCCCAGAATCATCGCAATTAATTTCCATGATGAAGGTGAAATAAGATCTACAAAAAGAGATAAATAAGTCTCA
Organism: Cryptotis parvus; assembly: GCA_021461705.1. Classification (NCBI taxonomy): domain Eukaryota; kingdom Metazoa; phylum Chordata; class Mammalia; order Eulipotyphla; family Soricidae; genus Cryptotis; species Cryptotis parvus. Next base: position 41,696 of record JAJIBD010009067.1, on the reverse strand, counting down.
TGACATCAACTCCTAAATTTTTATTCAGACATATGCTTCTATTTCAGGAAGAGTAGCTAGACAGTATCAACTGCACATTAAAAACATGGAAAAGCAAAATGATCTAGAAAAGGATTTGTAGTGTCTTAGGTCATGTGAAGCCATGTAGTCATTTAAAAAAACAGAAAAATATAGATGATCCAACTCAAGTGTGGGGGGGAAAAAAGAAGCAAAGCAAAAGTCTGAATCAGTCCAAAAGTAAATCCTTGCTCTGACTACAGAACTAAGGAGGACACAAGAGGAAGAGGAGGCTGTTGAAAGCGTGGAAGAGAACCAATGAATAATGATGGCATTTGAAATCACCTCTGCAGTTGTGATATCTAGAGAAGAAATTTGGAACAATAATAGAGGACACTTTAGAGCTATTAGGAAAGTTGAATTCAGAAAAATATGGGACATCTGAGTAGATATATAAAAATTTAAGTGTAATAAGGAAATGTTATAATAAAATAAAACAAGGCATCACAGAGGAGTTATTAACTGCATGAACATGTTATTAGACTCAGCATAGCATGTCACCAGATATTGATGATGTTACCTGTTTGATCTTCTAGACTTTGCTATAAAATTCAAAACTAAAAATATTTTCTTCCTTAAACTCTTTAAACTTGTCTATCATTTATTTATATTCATCAATCAATTTTTCAGAGAATAGTCATCAAAAATGGAATTACATGAAGCATATGTCTTTTTGACTGAGTTGCCACCAAGTATAAAATTTGTTAAAAACCATTAATGAAATGAGAATGAATCTTATCAGTAAACATGTGCCTGTTTCTTTCTCATTCCATCCGTCCTCCAGCTCAATCCCAAGAGAATTTTTGTATTGAAGTACTCTGATAGTTTTCATCAGTTATTTGCAATCTTTTTAGAAAGGTTTTTTCCAACTTAACTTCCATACTTTTCTCATATTTTAAAAATAGATAAATATATTTAAGTTACTGAAATTGAAAGAAATAAAATCAGTCCATGTAATAAAGAACTCAGAATATGAGAAACACAAGACCTCTAATTTTTTCTGCATGTTTAACTAAATCACATACATGTCAACAAAGCCAGATCCAGTCATTCAGTTGAAATAGTGCAGACACAGATGTGTTGGCTATGCTTAGAGTGTGAATCTTTTACGAGATTCAGCTTAGAGTTGGACGATTACCTCAGATCTGACTAGCTATGCCTTACCTGGATTGCAAAACATGAATATGTCAATATGAATGTTAAAAAAACAATAAATTAGCTTGAATCACTAGAATGTGTCTAATGTCACAAAAAATCAGTAAACAAACCCAAAGTAAGAATAACATTTTTAAGAGACATGAGCTCAGGGATGTGTATTTCTAGTCAGTCAGTCAGTCAGTCAGTCAGTCAGTCAGTCAGTCAGTCAGTCAGTCAGTTAAGTTGTGTTTGGACCATACCCATAAGTGCTCAGGACTTGTTTCTGGCTCTCTGCTCAAAGATCACTTCTAGCAGGGCTTAGCAGACCATTTGAGGTGCCAGGGAGTGAACCCAAATCAGGTACATTTAAGACAAACACTCTACCTGCTGTACTATCATTCCGGCCCAGCTGACATATTTCTAAAACCTGACAGAATAGGCTGATGCACGATTGTGATTGAAAAGGATAAACCAAGAACATGCTTCAACTTAGTTGGTGAAGATGACGATAGAACAGACTTGTGATTTATTTAAGTGTGGTAAAGCATAGAGAGTACCAGGGGTAGGGGTGAGATTCTGTACACCCAGCTAGAAATTTCTACTTGAACGCAAATAAGAACTAATTCTGGTTCAGTATTTGCTTCATGGATAAGCCCAAGTGATATAAATCTCTAAACATTATCATATAGATTATATTTAAAACAAAAAAAGAATTAACCATGGATGAAACATAAAGATGAAAGATAAAAAAGTTATTTAAAATTTTATCACATCTCAGTCATAGCAATATTGATTTATTTTATGTGACAAAAATAGAGCTAGTGGACTAGAGAGACAGTACAGTAGGTAAGGTATTTATCTTGCGCACCGCAAATGCGGGTTCAATCCCCAGAATCCCATTTGGAACTTTGAGCAGCTCCAGGAGTGATTCCTAAGTTCATAGCCAGGAGCAACCACCGAGCATCACCAGTGTAGCCCAAAAAGAAAAAAAACAACAAAAATAGAATTTGCAAATTATTGCGTATGCATCCATAAATCAGTTTTAAATGTTTGAGCAACGCAAATTAGGAAAAGCTAAAATAAAGCATCAAACAAATTTCAAACATAGGAATGCTATCAAACTTCATGTCTTTCTATGCTCAAGTAAAATTATGACACTGTGAGTGTTACTAGTGTTAGGCTAAAAACATGTCATTTAAAATGATACTTTTTGAACATACTGTGTTGCAAGTAGGTAAATGAAAGAAACTAAGAAAAACTTGCATCTTATAAAAAACTAATCAGTTTACACCTTTTTATCTTTCCTTCTCCCAATGTACTATCAGTATAGCAGTGATGTTTTCAGATGACAAGAAAAGGCACACGATTCAGTCAAGAAAACTACTAATAATTCAATTTTTTTTTTTTACTTTTTGGGTCACACCCAGTAATGCTCAGGGGCTACTTCTGGCTCTGAACTCAGACATTACTCCTGGCGATGCTTAGGGACCATCTGGGATGCTGGGGAATTGAACCTGGATCGATTGCGTGCAAGGCGAACACCATACCCGCTGGACTATCGCTCCGGCCCATAATTCAAAAATATTAATATAATATTTGCAATTAAGTAAAAGTATTAAATCTCACAGGAGAATTCCTTAACCTGATTTTATGGTTGCTGACTTCCCTTGTTTAATAAAAGGTAAACATTCTAATTATGCTTGTATGTGTATGATTTATTCATATGTGTCTAGGATTGTGCATAAATTCAGTGCAATTTAAAAATAAGAGAAAGTAGAAAGTGTACATACCTTGACTGCTAAAACATAATGGTTTTTTTTATTTTAGGCTTTTCAATTCTTTGACTTCTTCGTAACGGAGATGAATTTTCAAGTGTATTACAATAAAGTTCACTTTCATTCATAACTAAAGAGGCAGAAAGATTAGAAAAATATTTTATTTAATATTATTCTGATAATAATAGCAAAGTAGGTCTTGAAGAAGGAGTGTTGGAAACAAACTCAAAAAGTTAGTAATTTGGATATAAATTCAAATGCAAAAATTATTTAAGAAACAGAAACTAAAGTGTTTTAGGTTAGTTAATGAATTGATCTGCTATCCCATTGAGGTGCTATCCCATTTTGGGTATTCCTTTTGTAGTCTGTTCACGGATCTGTAAATATTTGCTGGTAAATAAAATGTAAAAGATGAGGTCTGGAGTGATGGCCCAGCGGGTAGGGCGTTGGCCTTGCATGCAGCCGGCCTGTGCTGGCCCCAGTTCGATCCCCAGCATCCCATATGGTCCCCCGAGCACCACCAGGAGTAATTCCTGAGTGCAGAGCCAGGAGAAACCCCTGAGCATTGCCGGTGTGACCCAAAAAAAGCAAAAAAAAAAAAAATGTAAAAGATGATCCAATGATTTTTTAAATTCTGTAAAATGAAGATAATCTTTTTTCTGCTTATGCTCAATGTTTCTTCACACCTTCATGGATCCTTCCAACATCTTCTCATTCCTTTCTGCTTCTCCAAGTGCCCTTGATTCCCTGGTACATTTCCTCTCTTTCAACACCATACAAGCACTTCATACAGTGCATGTTTCATTGAAATTCTTCATTTGCTGGAATATTGTTTTCCCATTTTGCGCATTCTTTACAAAGAATTAGCATCAACACTATTGTAACCACATCACCTCAATTACAGTAAACTTTTTTTTAATGAATTTATCTTCAAAGCTATTTATATACCAAATAAATCCTGATTCATAACTTGGGATTCAGAAAGCATTTCTTTAAAAACATTTTGGAAAATAACAAGTAAATCAACGTGAGATTCCTTTTAACTCTCCTACAAGGTAGCCAGCCTGAGTTCGCATAACCAAAAGACACATCCTTTAGGCAGATAAATTATTCTTTACCACATCCTTTAGGCAGATTAATTATTCATTACCACTGTTGAATATTTTGCTTCTATTTCTGTTTCTTTGAACCCACATTCATAAAATTTAAAAATCTCTGTTTCACAAAATGTCATATAAAATAATAGCATGATAATTAAGTAATTTTAAAGTAAATATAAATGGGAACACTGTATGACTGAAACCCAAACATGAACATCTTTGTAATTGTATATCTTATGGTGGTATAATAAAAATAATTAATTAATTAAAAATAAATAAAGTAAATATAAATAATTGCAAAATCTTGAGACAACTGAACCTCACCCGATTTACCTGTGTATCTTACAGTTTTCATGATCTGTCACGTCCCTTTTATTTCTACCTACTATATCATCACACTTTGCTTTTGGGGAAGATAAATATAAAGATGTATAAATTTAATTTTTAATATAGGTACATCTATTACTTGGAAGAAATACATATATTTGTACATAATAAACTCATGTGTCTTTGATTCTTTGAATTTAATTTCCTTCAGTCCACTTTCCCTAAAATTGGACTGAAGGAATTTTAAATTTTCATAAGCACACATCTAGAAAAATATGATTAGTAGATGGAAAATATTCAATACCTGATGTTGAGAAGAAAGTGTCTGATGTTTTTCAGAGAGCCGTGTATATATCCTAGGAAGGCATAGATCTGAACTCTCATCAAAGGAGTTTTAATTGAAGGACTTTGATAACGCTACACAACCATCAAGAGGCCAGAAAAGAAGACAAAGAAAGAAATACACAGGCTAATGGCGCCCTTGTCTATGAGAAGCGTGACGGGTGAGCCCAGAATACAAGAATATCAGTGCTCTGGAGGCGACCACACAGGAAACTTAACTCTGGCAGCCCATTTTAGCTCTGAGTCCTCTATATTGGGCCTTTCTTCAGTCTTACCTAAATTCACACAGCCACAAATGTCAATCACTTGAATGCATTGACATGCTTAAATTGGTTTCAGTTTAATCTAATTGCTAGGTTCTATTATTCCTCACAAGAACTAAAGCAATGAATATTTTTCAACATTTTCACTTACAGAACAGACACTATTGTACATCGTTACGGCATATAGGCACTGTTCTTCGTAAAACTCAGTGTTAATTGTCAGTGAGCCGCCCATCAATTTCCGAGAATCATTTCCAACAATCATGTCAATGAAGCACACACACACATACACACCAGTAAATACTAATCAATACTTCATATCAAGTCAAATCAGATAACAGCAAGCTCCAGATAATTCCATTTTAGAGTGACAGAAATATCTAAAATAGTTTTGACAATTCTAGCACTGTTTCAACATAGGCTCATTTAAATTTGAATTTACTTGTCAGCATACCTTAAGATTTTCAAATCTTGATATTTGCAAATAGTATTATCTAATTAATGTATGGTTTATTTTTCATCACACAAATGTAGCTAAATATATTTCTAAATACATGGTAAAAATAATTAAAAATAATTAAAAATTTAATGTTAATAATCAATATTAAATAAAATTTAATAAACAAAATAAAATTAATAAAAATAACATTTTTATTAATATGGAACTAGCCTACAGTATCACAAATTTCAGCTATGGAGTGGCACAGTTCTCTGTGTGTATATTAATCACAACTCTCAGCATCTTCGTATCAGTATCAAAGATCACCAAAATAGTCCCTAGCTTCATTCCTTTCACCCTTCCCCTTTTCTCTAACATTATAATTTTACTTTGCTACCTGTGCCCCAATTTCCTCAGCTCAGTTTTGTCTTTAAAGTCTAAGAGTATGTTTTTTGTGTGTTGTATTATTCCCTTACTTGGTTCTGTTCTGTTCTGTTCTGTTCTGTTCTGTTCTGTTCTGTTCTGTTCTGTTCTGTTCTGTTCTGTTCTGTTCTGTTCTGTTCTGTTCTGTTCTGTTCTGTTCTGTTCTGTTCTGTTCTGTTCTGTTCTGTTCTGTTCTGTTCTGTTCTGTTCTGTTCTGTTCTGTTCTGTTCTGTTCTGTTCTGTTCTGTTCTGTTCTGTTCTGTTCTGTTCTGTTCTGTTCTGTTCTGTTCTGTTCTGTTCTGTTCTGTTCTGTTCTGTTCTGTTCTGTTCTGTTCTGTTCTGTTCTGTTCTGTTCTGTTCTGTTCTGTTCTGTTCTGTTCTGTTCTGTTCTGTTCTGTTCTGTTCTGTTCTGTTCTGTTCTGTTCTGTTCTGTTCTGTTCTGTTCTGTTCTGTTCTGTTCTGTTCTGTTCTGTTCTGTTCTGTTCTGTTCTGTTCTGTTCTGTTCTGTTCTGTTCTGTTCTGTTCTGTTCTGTTCTGTTCTGTTCTGTTCTGTTCTGTTCTGTTCTGTTCTGTTCTGTTCTGTTCTGTTCTGTTCTGTTCTGTTCTGTTCTGTTCTGTTCTGTTCTGTTCTGTTCTGTTCTGTTCTGTTCTGTTCTGTTCTGTTCTGTTCTGTTCTGTTCTGTTCTGTTCTGTTCTGTTCTGTTCTGTTCTGTTCTGTTCTGTTCTGTTCTGTTCTGTTCTGTTCTGTTCTGTTCTGTTCTGTTCTGTCTGTTCTGTTCTGTTCTGTTCTGTTCTGTTCTGTTCTGTTCTGTTCTGTTCTGTTCTGTTCTGTTCTGTTCTGTTCTGTTCTGTTCTGTTTCTGTTCTGTTCTGTTCTGTTCTGTTCTGTTCTGTTCTGTTCTGTTCTGTTCTGTTCTGTTCTGTTCTGTTCTGTTCTGTTCTGTTCTGTTCTGTTCTGTTCTGTTCTGTTGTTCTGTTCTGTTCTGTTCTGTTCTGTTCTGTTCTGTTCTGTTCTGTTCTGTTCTGTTCTGTTCTGTTCTGTTCTGTTCTGTTCTGTTCTGTTCTGTTCTGTTCTGTTCTGTTCTGTTCTGTTCTGTTCTGTTCTGTTCTGTTCTGTTCTGTTCTGTTCTGTTCTGTTTCTGTTCTGTTCTGTTTCTGTTCTGTTCTGTTCTGTTCTGTTCTGTTCTGTTCTGTTCTGTTCTGTTCTGTTCTGTTCTGTTCTGTTCTGTTCTGTTCTGTTCTGTTCTGTTCTGTTCTGTTCTGTTCTGTTCTGTTCTGTTCTGTTCTGTTCTGTTCTGTTCTGTTCTGTTCTGTTCTGTTCTGTTCTGTTCTGTTCTGTTCTGTTCTGTTCTGTTCTGTTCTGTTCTGTTCTGTTCTGTTCTGTTCTGTTCTGTTCTGTTCTGTTCTGTTCTGTTCTGTTCTGTTCTGTTCTGTTCTGTTCTGTTCTGTTCTGTTCTGTTCTGTTCTGTTCTGTTCTGTTCTGTTCTGTTCTGTTCTGTTCTGTTCTGTTCTGTTCTGTTCTGTTCTGTTCTGTTCTGTTCTGTTCTGTTCTGTTCTGTTCTGTTCTGTTCTGTTCTGTTCTGTTCTGTTCTGTTCTGTTCTGTTCTGTTCTGTTTCTTCTGTTCTGTTCTGTTCTGTTCTGTTCTGTTCTGTTCTGTTCTGTTCTGTTCTGTTCTGTTCTGTTCTGTTCTGTTCTGTTCTGTTCTGTTCTGTTCTGTTCTGTTCTGTTCTGTTCTGTTCTGTTGTTCTGTTCTGTTCTGTTCTGTTCTGTTCTGTTCTGTTCTGTTCTGTTCTGTTCTGTTCTGTTCTGTTCTGTTCTGTTCTGTTCTGTTCTGTTCTGTTCTGTTCTGTTGTTCTGTTCTGTTCTGTTCTGTTCTGTTCTTCTGTTCTGTTCTGTTCTGTTCTGTTCTGTTCTGTTCTGTTCTGTTCTGTTCTGTTCTGTTCTGTTCTGTTCTGTTCTGTTCTGTTCTGTTCTGTTCTGTTCTGTTCTGTTTCTCATATATTCACTCCTGAGTGAGATAATCTCCTTGTCTTTCTTCTTGCTATTTTGGCTTAGCCTGACACTTCCAGTTCCACATACGCCGAACTGCAAGACAAGAGTTCATCTTTTCTTACAGATGATTGACAAATCATGTATGACTCTGGATAAAAATGTACTTATGGGGGCGGGGCAATAGCCCAGCGGGTAGGGCGTTTGCCTTGCGTGGCAGGCCTCTGCCGGCCTGGGTTCGATCCCGGCATCCCATATGGTCCCCGAGCACTGCCAGGAGTAATTCCTGAGTGCAGAGCCAGGAGTAACCCCTGAGCATCGCTGGGTGTGACCCAAAAAGGCAAAAAAAAAAAAAAAAGTACTTATCTGCAATTCCTCTGGAGAGCGTGGGTCTACCTCCAGATCTTGGCTATTGCAAGTAAAGTACAATACACATGGCTGAGCTTATATCATTTCTACCTAGTGTTTGTACTTTGTGAGAGATACCAAGCACTTTAGTAGACACTTTATATGGTAGTTACGCTTTAAATTTTTCAATAAGTTTTCATAGAGGCTGAATCAGTTTATAAACCCACCAGCAGTTAATGAGTTATTTTTTCCACAACATCCCTGACTACACTGAATGTTTCCTGGATTTATGTAACTTTTTAAATAACTCTAGCTCTTTTTGCAAAATTTTTTGTTCATGTTTGCTTTTCTGTGGCTGTGTTCTATGAGTGTTTTAAATATCTCTGATAGAGCTTTTGAAAATTTAAGGTGTGGAAATGTTTGAATTACATTCAGGAATGTGACTTTTTATTTTATCCATAATTTATATCTCAATGAAGAAACACTTTAGTTTTGATGTAGACTCTCTTATTTATATTTGCTTTTCTTAAAAATCTGGCTTATGGGGCCGGAGCGATAGCCCAGCGGGTAGGGCGTTTGCCTTGCACACGGCCGGCCTAAGCCAGCCTGGGTTTGATCCCCAGGCGTCCCATATGGTCCCCCGAGCACCGCCAGGAGTGATTCCTGAGTGCAGAGCCAGGAGTAACCCCTGAGCATTGCTGGGTGTGACCCAAAAAGCAAAAAAAAAAAAAAAAATCTGGTTTATTCCATTCTTTTTTATTTGTTTTAAAATTATGTACTCCAAAAACCTATATAATGGTCTAAACAAATACTATTTCAAGTAGAAAAACACAATCACTCAGCTTGACGCCTTTTTTCAGGTTTTAATTTTCTTATAAATTCTCCTATGCCCCACAAAACTTATAGTAAATGAACTGGTATGTTTTTCTTTTGTTAACAATAATAATAATAATAATAATAATAATAAGATTATTTAGGTTTTATTTGGGGGAGGAGACCTGGCCATGCTCAGTAATTACTCCTATCTTTGCATCCATGGTGGTGTTTGGGGGATCATATGGGATGCCAAGAATTGAACCCAGATCAGCCACATGCAAAGAAAACACCCTGTTGGCTGCACTATTGTCCCTGGTCCTGGCCAGCAGCTCCCCCTCCCCCACCCGGCACAAACTGGGAAGACCTAGATCTTACCGAACTTAATCCCTGTGGGAAAAGGAGAGGGATGGACTTGGAAGAAACTCTGCCTTGCTGCCTCTGAGAAAGGAAAGAAAGAAAGAATGACACCGATGCATGAGGAGTTTGGATAGCAGCACTCATTTTACTGAACACAATTTAAGCCTTTTATACAATATTTGAGTGGAGGGGTACAAGCACAAATCACCAGGCATTTGCAAGCTCCTGGGCCATTGTAACAGATAACAATCTTCACAACAAATGGCACAGATTTAGCATTTGCAAGGTAACAATCATTGATTTACATATTCCTGTGATCAGAGGTCAGAAGACCAGGCACCTTCTGCCTCACCTTAGCTCAGATAAGCACAGATGATTTGGGTGTAACCATATGGTCAGGGCCCATTTCTGGGGCCTGCCCTTAGGGGCTTGTGTTGGGAAAGTGATGAACCCTAATGCTAGCAGCTCAGAACCCAACACACTATCTCTACAGCTGTTTTCTTTTAAAATAAAATAAAATAAAATAAAATAAAATAAAATAAAATAAAATACGGAGTCGAAGCGATAGCCCAGCATGTAGGGCATTTTTTTTTTGAAATTTTTTTTTTTTTTTTTAAGTATTTTATTATACCACCGTGAGATATACAAATAAAAAGATATACAATTAAAAAGTTCATGTTTGGGTTTTGGTCATACAGTGTTTCAGCACCCGTCCCTCCACCAGTGCCCATCTCCCACCACCAACATCCCCGGTTCCATCCCCCTTCCCCCAGCCCTGCTCCATGGCAGGTTCTTTATTTCTTTCCCTTTCTCTCTCTTTCTCTCTTCTTTTTGCCTTGCAGGGCCGGCCCATACCAGCCCGGGTTCTATGCACCTCCAGGAGTAATTCCTGAGTGCAGAGCCAGGAGTAACCCCTGAGCATTGCCAGGTGTGACCCAAAAAAGCAAAGAAAAAGTAAAATAAAAAATAAATTTAAATTTTATTTAAAATTTTTTAAAAAAAAACTGCTATTTCATTTGGATGACTTTCTGAAAGATTTCCCTATATCAGTTATTTTTTATTAGAACCATTTTACCTTCTCAGTCATTAACTCCTTATCTATTTTTTAATTTAACAAGAAAATCAAATTGAAATCAAGCATACACTCATATCTTATATTTATTTAAAAGTACAGTGTGTCTGGAGCCAGAGAGATTGTAGAGCGTTAAGGCGTTTGCCTTGCATGCGACTCAGGCCTATTCGACCCCAGCCCTACGTTTCTCCTCCCCTCACTCCCAGGGTCATTTCAAGCAGAGCAAGAAATACCCTATGGGCGGCACAGTGTGGCCTACCCGCACCCCACCATCACCACCACTGACACCAACAGCAGCACACACACATGAAATAAATAAAATACAAGCGATTTCTAAGAAAAGAAGCTTCAATCCACCTTTACACATTGCATTCCAAATTTAGGAGGCATGAAAAAGAAAATTGCTAAAGTTAGGTAAAATGAAAATGAGAAAGATTTTTAAATATCAGGGGGAAAATATGGGCACATTGGTGTCGGGAAATGTGCACTTGTAGAGGAGTGGGTATTGGAAAACTGTCCGGTTGAAACCCAATCATTCATGAACACCTTGTAACGCTAAACATGGTGATTCAATTAAAAATAAAATTATTAAAAACTTTTAAAAGTAGTAAAAATAACAACAACAACAATAATAATACTTTTCTGGGGTCCCATGCAGCTGATGCAGAAAATTCTCTCTTGTGACTACCATGGAAGGAAGTATAAGTCACTATCAGTTCTGTCAAATGGTAGTGGATTAAGGATGTCTTGGGGACATCAAAATCTTTCTCAAGGTCTTTTGCAAAGCCTAATTTTCTGGCATTTTTTTTCTTCTTTAGGTATCAGTCCCACGTTTTCCCAAACTGTGAATCCTGCCAGTCTGCCCATTTCCAACAGACTGATGGATTTTTTCTCTCCACATGTTCTTACTCTCTAAACACTGTGCTCCTTTTGTTAAAGAAATTCTTTATTTCTCAAACCGCACTAGCTTTTGGATCTAAATTAGGTCTTTCTTAGAATCTGGTCACTATCTGCTGCCTCTAAGTTTGTACTGTGTAGAAATTAAAGTGACTATTATAGCACTGAGAGCTCAGCGCCTGCCTCAAAGCAGGAAGATGCTGTTTTTGAAGAAAATAACATCTCTTCATTTGTTGTGCATTCATGGTGAGATCTACAAATACATCTTTTGTAGCTAGCAATGTTTAAAAATCTGGATTTTTATCAGCATCTCTTGGTTGCTCATAATCATCATCAAAGCATGATTTTCAATCTTATGAAAATGTTTTCTTTGGGGGGCTGGAAGATAGCACAGCGGGTAGGGCGTTTGCCACCTGGGTTCGATTCTCCAGCATCCCATACAGTTCCCCAAGCAATGCAAGGAGTAATTCCTGAGTGCAGAGCCAGGTATAATCCCTGAGCAAGGCTGGGTGTGACCCAACAAGCAAAAAAATTAAATAAACAAATTAATTAATTAATTAAATGTTTTCTTTGAGATTCACTTTATTGGACACACTTTCTATTCTTATCCATAACTTTGACTCCTCTACAGATGACTATAATGAGACAGAGACTTTCTTATACAAAAATAAATGAGTATGAAACTACTATAGTCTGAAATTTATGTTGAAAGATCTGAGAGTATGACCTTCTTGAGACTAAGTTTACTTAATAACTCTCAATAAGGAGGATTTTAATTCATATTTGACACAAAAATGTTCATTAACTTAATTATTTTCTTTTTTATTCTTTACTAGTATACCATTTATTTTATTTGTCTTTTATATATTATGAATTAAAGTTAAAATTACATACATATTTCAGTATTGACTGCATTGGAAATCTCAAATGTTTATTATTTCCTTTTAACATATTCCATTAAACCTAAATTTGCAATTTAAAACTATTTAATCTCCAAGTCTAAAAATGATAGCCATCAATAAAACTCTCAGATCCTTCATTAACAATCTGCTCCTCTAGTTTTTCTCATTATTTTTTAATTATCATCATTAGATTAATTATCTCCCCTTTCCTTGCAAGTCTTTGCCACTGTGTTAAGAAGCATTTCATATCTCTAGCAATCTTTGCTACTTCAGGAATTGTTCATTTGGCTTCTTTTGCAGCATAATAGTTAGATTTAATGTTATATCTAGCTGCATACTATCACTTGTATCACTTGTATCACTAGTCTTCCTGTTGTTCATCGATTTGCTCGAGCGGGCACCAGTAACATCTCCATATGTCCTGTTGCAAGCAAGTGTAGCCCAAGGACATCTGTTTGCTCCGGAACAGGAAGAACCTCAAACCATTCCTTCAGGACATGGGAATGAGGCCCATAATTGTTACTGGGTTTTGGCATATCAAATAAAACATGGGTAGCTTGACAGGCTCTGCCATGTGGGTGGTATACTCTCAGTAGAAGGCTCTCATCTTGAGCATTTACTGATGAAACTCAACGGGGGAAAGATCAGGTTTTCTCTGGGTGGAGCTCTGAGGAGCTGTGGAGTCTGGATGTTGATGGTTTGGGAGTTGCTCTGGCTTCTTGCTAGGCTCACTGGGATGATGGGCCATGGCTAGAACTTGCCTAGAACTGTATAGAGTGTGTAAATGTGAAAGATCCTGGGAAGGACCTGATCCTAACATCCAGTACTGTCTAAGACAGTCATGTGGCCACTCTGCTGTAAGTCTGGAGCGTCTCTCTTCTGGGGTTGCTGGCATGGAGGTGGAGGAATGGGAGGAGGGGCCCAAATCCCTCTCCTAGACCTGCCAGCGTGGCCCCTACCCTGCACGTGTGAGCAAACACTTGGAGCTATGTTGGACTCGGCCAGATACTATAATTCAGAAATATTTGGGTGTGAAATTTTTTCTGTTTAGTGAATTTTAGAAAATTGGAAACAAAGTGAAAATAGTTGTTCTCACTTACTTCAAAGTATAGACCTAAGTTCCTCAAATTTAAAAAAATGACCTAAATCCCATGGTTAGATCATTTATGCCTTGCCTTGATTCAATTTTCAGTTTCCTTATTTGGTGTTTTTTTTATGTCATTGGTGAGGTTGGTTTCTAAGCCAGTAGATAACCCACAAAGAATGTCAAGTAGGGCACCCACAAAGAAGGTCAAGTAGAACGCCCACAAAGAAGCCTCCATGAACTACTTTGGGAAAATAGCTCTGCTTCATTAGATGGAACAGCGATATTTAAACTGAGGGAAAGTAGGGTGTGAACTCTGTGTCAGCCAATCAGGTCAGGGGATTAAAACATGTTGTGCTTAATCCTAATCACATAGGATGTGGAAGAGGATTAAAACAGCTAAAACAGTGTGCACAGGGTGTGGGCTTAATGTGTTTAGCTACAGGTGTTCTTATCCATTATTTTATGTTACTTATTTAAAAACTTTACAAGTGTTAAACATTGTATCAAAAATAATATTGATAACAATATTTGTCAGAACTCCACCCAGCAGACCAGCCTATCACAGTCCAGCTCATCGAGATCCACCCTACTGCAATCTTTTTTAATCCGGCCCAGCAGAGCCTCACAAGCCAGACGACCCCCCCACTCCATGAAGACCTCCATTTTCCACATCCGGACTTCCCCCTCATCAGAACTCCACCCAGCAGACCAGCCTATCACAGCCCTGCTCATCAAGATCCACTCTACTGCAGTCTTTTTTTAATCTGGCCCAGCAGAGCCTCACAAGCCAGACGACCCCCCCACTCCATGAGGACCTCTATTTTCCACATCCGGACTTCCCCCTCGTCAGAACTCTACCCAGCAGACCAGCCTATCACAGCCCGGCTCTCGCGGCCACTTGTAGCTGCGCAGTTCATCAATAAATTCTGGATTTAGAGGTGACTACAAGAGTATGCAACCCGCATGGCAGAGCCTGGCAAGCTACCCATGTCGTATTTGATATGCCAAATACCAGTAACAATTATAGACCTCATTCCCATGACCTGATGGAATGGTTTGAGGCTCTTTATGTTCCTGGAGCAAGCAGGTACCCTTGGGCTCTACTTGCATGAGACAGGACAAATGGAGATGTTACTGGTGCCCGCTCGAGCAAATCGACGATGAATGGGAAGACAGTGATACAGTGAACAACAATAGTTTTGCCAACTAAATGTATTTAATCTACTCAATATCATGGAAAACTTACCCTAGCATCTTATTTGGCTTCAAACCCTTCCTAACCACCTTTTCTCTTCTTTCCATCTGCTCTGTCACCCACGCTTCTTACTTTCTTCTACATAACATATGTCAAAGGCATCATGACATACAAAGTTATTCAAAGTGGAATATCAAGTATACACGGGCCCAACACCAATTCCACTACCACCGTCAATTTCTTTCCACCATGCCCCTGTTTCCTTCCCATCCCTCAGCCTGCATCTTTGGCAGACACATTTTAAACTTGACTATTAGAATTTGAATCACTTGCTTTCACTTTTGCTGGTTCTGTCATATGTTCCTATATACCCATACCATACTGACCAGGCAGGCAGATAGACAGGGAAGGGCCCCCAGGGCAATGAAACTCTAGGTTTTACTAGGTAGTAAAACCACCTAGCTCTAAGGCAGTTAGGACTTGAACACAGAAACTAAGTCCTGATAAGACCTTTACCTGGAGCTAGGCCAGACCAGAGAAGGATAGACCCACCCTCCAAGAGAAGACCCAACAGGAACAAAGGTCAAGAAAAGGAGTTTTTAAAGAAGACCACTCCCAACTCTACTCCCTTGGCAAATACCCTAGCAATGAACTCTTAACTAGAAGCAGTTTGGGGAGTACCCTATAAAAGCCACCTTGAACAAAGGAAGAGTGAGCTTCTGCTGCCCATGCCCATGTGCTGCTTGTGCCCGCATCTCCCCTGAGATTTATACTCTTTTTCTCTCTCCCTCTCTTTCTCTCTCTCCCCCTTCCCCTTCCTTAAAAGCCTCCAATTAAAATGTATTTACTTCACTGCTTGTCTGTTCCCAAAATTCTTTTTCTGAGAGGTAAAGGCAAGAACTTGCATGACCTGGGTAAGGCCTAGCCTTTCCAGAGGGTCCCTGGGTGACAGAGGCAGATCCAGAGAAAGTGACCATCTCTCTCCCTGACCTCACACGAGCCTCCCGTGGAAGCCCACTGACTTCAGTGCCACTATCCCACTCATGTGCACGATGACCCTGGGCCTGCCTTGTTTATGGCTTTATACTATTTTATTGGATCAAAATAGTGTTTACGTTCATGCTTATAGTGTACAAAATAACTGCATCTGATTCATGAGAGTATGCAAGACTTCTCCAGAGTGGAGAGGGGGCCCCAGTACACGTCCCTACAGGCATGTTCCAGTTGATATTTATAGGATTTCTTCCAAGATACCTAGGTAAGAGTCCTTTGCTAGGATGGTGTCAAGCGGGTAGAGTTGGGAGTAGTTGATGGTCTTCTTGGAAATTCCTTTCCTGGCCTTTGTTTCTGCTGGTTTCCTTCAGAGGAGGGCCCAGCCTTCTCTGTATCTGTGCTAGAGCCCTATAAAGGTCTTATCAAGCCTTGACTCATGAGGTGCTCGGAGGGATGGCAGGTTCTAGCCCTGGCCCACCACCCCAGCAGAGCCTCACAACAAGCCAGACGGCCCCACTCCATGAGGACCTCAATTTTCCACATCCGGACTTCCTCCTCGTCAGAACTCCACCCAGCAGACCTGCCTATCACAGCCCGGCTCATCGAGATCCACCCTGCTGCAGTCTTTTTTAATGTGGCCCAGATATTCTGATCCAGAGACAGACATGGGGGAAGAGCTGCTACTGACTCTCACTGTGCCCAGCCACTCATGAGGTGCCCGGGAGGGATAGCAGTTTCTAGCCCTGGCCCACCACCCCAGCAGAGCCTCACAACAATCCAGATGACCCCCACTCCATGAGGACCTCCATTTTCCACATCTGGACTTCCTCCTCGTCAGAAATCCATCCAGCAGACCAGCCTATCACAGCCCGGCTCACTGCGGCCGCTTGTGGCTGCGTGGTTCATCAATAAATGCTGGATTTTGAGATGACTACAAGAGTATGCTCCCTACACGGCAGAGCCTGGCAAGCTCCCGTGTCGTATTTGATATGCCAGATACCAGTAACAATTATAGACCTCATTGCCATGACCTGATGGAATGGTTTGAGGCTTTTTATGTTCCTGGAGCAAGCAGGTTCCCTTGGGCTCTACTTGCATGAGACAGGTCATATGGATATGTTACTGGTGCCCGCTCGAGCAAATCGAAGATAAACGGGAAGACAGTGAAGACAGTGACAGTGATCAAGCCTTAGTTCTTGTGTCCACAAAGTGGGTCCTGACAGCCTTTAGGGTTAGTTGGTTTTATTGCCTCCCAGGAACGCATAGCCATAGGTGGCCTTTTCCTATCAACTTACATGCCTTCTTCAAGCTTAGGGAAGAATGACATTTTGACATGGTACAAAGTCAAAAACAAATGTGTAGGGATGTTGCTGATACAGCAGGAACAGAATAATGGAGCATCAGGTCACTTTGAATCTCCACCTATGGAACAGGTAGCCAATCAGATCATATAATGGGATGGCTGGGGGTGGGATTTGGCAGTATATAAAAGGAATCCCCTAACTCCATCTAACTTTCTCTGAGCACATGCTCTCTGCACACTTTTCCCCAATCAAGGATGGTGGTGTTCCCAGACACAGGGGCTGGTAGAGGTAGGCCAGGCAAGGCTAGATAGGGGTAGGTACAGGCAGGGCTCTGACCCCCAGGATAGTTCAGTTACTGCCAGGACTCAGAGGTCTTGGTAGTGACAAGGTACTGAGCAAAGGTATCTCACCCACATGCATGAGACCATGACTGGAGACTAGGAAAGCTGGGACAGGACCACATGAACTTCTGGGCTAGGGGCTACTGTTGGGGGGTCCAGCAGTAAGTATAGAGCACGTGGATCTCATCCACATGCATGTACTCATGGCCTGAGACTGGAAACGTGTAAGCAAGATAGAGAGAGTGGCACCAGGACAGGTCCTGGCCATGTTCATAGGAGACAAGTAGACTGCATGGGTGGGACCAAACAGGGAAGTCGTCCACAGGACCAGGCAGTGTCAAGGACAGGACTGGTGTCATAGTTCACTGGAGAAAGAGAGATCTGGGGAGAGATCTGGATCCATCTGCCTCTTCTGTACAATAAACTAACTTTCAATCTTTGGAGTTTTATATGCAAACATTTCATACAATTCTCAAAAACTCACCAGCACAGGAAAATCTGCTTTTGAGCTAACACACTGAGAAAAATGAAACCTCAGCTACTGTTTGTAGGAATGGAAGTGGGTTCAATTGCTGTGGGAAACAGTATGGAGACTTCTCGAAATACTGAAATCACAACTACCATAGACCCAGCATTCTTCTAAGTATTATCCAAAGAACACAAAAAAATACTGATTTAAAAAAATAAATGCTCGCCAGATGAGACTGCGCCCACCACACTAGCCACCACCTTCGCTGTCCGGACACTGGGATACTACCACACGACCAGATTAACAGAGCAAAACCAGTTCGAGCCCAGGTAGGCGGCTCCCAGAAGTGGGAATCACTGGGAATTAGTCAGATGGAGTCAGGGGTCGGCCCTTCCCCCTCCATTTTGTCGAGCCTGGTGGCCCCGCCCAGGAGCTGCCCTGGGGCCACCAGCCATAGCATGAAGAACCTCACAAACGGCTGGGGAAGCTGGAGCTAGGCTCGCCCCAGGCCCAGCTGCCCATGGGGCTCCCAGGAGGACAGATGGGTTTTGGGAGGGCCCATCACCTCTGGGGGTCCCAAAAGCAGCGGGATGAGACTTGCCCACCACACTAGCCACCACTTTCACTGTCCAGACACTGGTCTACTACCGCACGACCAGATCAACAGAGCAAAACCAGTTCAAGCCCAGGTCGATGTGCAGGAAAGTTTGGGGCAGGGAGAGATAGAGAGGAGAGAAATGATGTACAGAACCCGCCAAGTAGTTGAGGTGTGGGAGGGGGAGGGAGGTGGGGACGTTGGTGATGGGAGATGGGTTTGGGTGGAGGGATGGGTGTTGGAACACTGTAGAACCAAAACTCTACATGAGCATCTTTCAATTGTATGTCTAAAATGGTGTAATAAAATTTGTAAAAAAAAATAAATGCTCACCCATGACAATTACAGGGCTACTTAGAATAGCTAACTCTGAGACAACCCAACAACGCCAGTTTAGATGAGTAGATAAGTAAACTGTGGTATATAACCACAATGGAATACAATTCAGCTAGAGAAAAGGTGAACTCTTTCCTTTTACTATAACTTTTATTACTTAGTATTTTCACTCCTAACAATATCAAAAATCTGGGAACCACGGACCAACATAGAGACCCACCTTCACTGCTCCTGCATGAGGAGCAAGCCAAAAGCACAGGTGGGTGTGGCTCAAACTCCCAATTTTTTAAAAAAAGAAATGAATCTTACATGGGCCTGAGGAATAGTACTGTGGTTAGGACATTTGCCTTGCACTCAGTCGGCTCATATTAAATCTCTGACATCCATATGATTCCCTGAGTATTGTCAGGAGTAATTCCTGAATGTAGGACCAGGAAAAACCACTGGGTATTGCTGGGTGTGACCCAAAGGGAAAAAAAGTAAAAGAAAAGAAAATGAACCCATAGACTCTGACCACAAGATGGAAGGGATGTGTGGACATGACAAAGAATGAGAGGAAGTGAGGGTGGGCAAACGGAATAAAATGCATTATTCATGGCATTCAGTGTGGGACCTGGTCTTCCAGTATCATTCAAAGTGCACAAATTTTGGTAAAACTGTTTATCTGAAAAATAAAATGCTAAAAAATCAAAGTTACTACCATAAAAATTGTAAAATGAGTGTAAAAATAAAAGTTGATCACTTGACATCCCATTATTTGTAGATTTGCTCAAGCGGGAGCCAGTAACATTTCCATTTGACCCTATCACGTGCCAGTGTAGCCCAATGGCATCTGGTTGGTCCAGGAATACAAAGAGCCTCAAATCATTCATTCAGGGTCTTGACGAAGAAGTCTGACCATCTTGTAGGTAGGTGGCAACGTGATATTTTCACGTCCTGTGGGATCCAGTCTGTAATGGCTCTAGTCCAGTGGCCGTCTCAAATCACTTTACATGTCCAGCCCATCTGATTTTCAATGCCTTGGCAAACGAGACAACGTCCCTGACTCTTGATCATCAATGGAGGTCCGAACTCCGGGTTCCTTCTCTTACTTGAGTGAGGCGTGATATTGCAAGCATAGCTCTTCCGATATCTCTTTGGGAGACCCGAGTAGCATTCTCACCCTGCTTTCTTAGGACTCAACCTACAGAGACCCTCCCTTCAGAGGAGAGTATTTCAAGCCCAGGAATGCTTGAACCACAGACGCGAGGTACACAAGGTAGAGCTGCTACCAGCTCTCCCTGTTGCACGATTTATCTTTCAATTACCAAAAATATTCTACCCACCCCTCTCAGAGAGCACGGTAGGCTACTGAGGGTATACCGCCCATACAGCAGAGCCTGGCAAACTGTCTGATGCGTGATTCGATATGCCAAAACCAGTAAAAAAATAAAAGTTACTACCATAAAAATTGTAAAATGGGAGTATAATGTGGCAAAACAAGGTGCTGTCATTATTTCTCACCTTTAAGCTAAAATTAATGTACGTTGTGACTCAATGATGGCTTCTCTGTTAATAATTCCAGATCGCGCAAAACCCACAGGTACGTGGTCTAAAGTCCACAGCTTTTTTTTAAAATCCAGATTGCAAATCTGTTAGAGCCTGCAGCTACAAAAAGGGCAAAGAAAGAGACTATGTATGCAAAACAACACCAAAATAGCTTTAAGGACAGAGACCAGGTATGCAAAACAACACCAGAATAGTAAAGCAGGGCAGTGCTGAACTTTGAAATGGAATAGGGTTTTCTCCCCAATATCTGCATACAAGATCCTAGTTCCCTTTTTCAAGTTGAAAAAAAATCTAAACCTAATGCTATGCTGCCACCTACTGGTTAAAACAGAAGATGTCAAATTACTTGTAAATCATCAAAATCAAGACAATTACTAGGAAATAATATTAAAAATAGTGGTAACCGAGTATCGTGCACAAGCAAAAATAAAAGATGAATGTTCAGTAATCATTCTTTAAGACAAAGAAATTTTGACTTCAACATGGAATTCAAAATAACTGTCATAGGGCTGGAAGCAATAGTCCAGCAGGTAGGGAAATTGCCGTGCATGCGGCCGGCCTGGGTTCGATCCCGGCATCCCATATGGTCCCCTGAGCACCGCCAGGAGTAATTCCTGAGTGCAGAACCAGGAGAAACCCCTGAGCATTGCTGGGTGTGACCCAGAAAAGCAAAAATAATAATAATAATAACTGTCATGAAGAAATTGACACTATAGAAAAAGCAGAGAAAGGCAGCTTGATGAACTCAATCAAATGAACCTACCAAAAGAAGAAATATTTTGGATATGAAGAATTTGGCCAATGAAATGAAGACTATCGACTAAAATGGAGTAAGGAAAAACCTCTTCAACAAGTGGTGTTGGGAAAACTGGGCAGCGACATGTAAAAAAATGAATTTGGACCTGTGTCTAACACCATGCACAAAAATCAGATCAAAATGGATTAAAGATCTCAATATCAGACTTGAATCCAAAAAGTACATTGAAGAAAATATAGGAAAAACCCTCCACAACATTGAAGCTAAAGGCATCTTCAAAGGTGAAACATCACTAACAAAGCAACTAGAAGAAAAGATAATCATATGGGACTACATGAAACTAAAAAGCTTCTGCGCCTCAAAAGAAACAGTGACTAAGATACAAAAGCAGTCCACAGAATGGGAAAGAATATTCACCCAATACCCATCTGATAAGGGGTTAATATCCAGGATATATCAGGCACTGGTAGAACTTTACAAGAAGAAAACAAACAACCCTATCAAAAAATGGGGAGAAGAAATGAACAGAAACTTCAGCAAGGAAGACATTCGAATGGCAAAAAAACATATGAAAAAAATGCTCATCATCACTAATCATCAGAGAGATGCAAATCAAAACAACAATGAGATATCACTTTACACCACAGAGACTGGCACATATTCAAAAGAGCAAGAACAACAAGTGCTGGCGTGGATGTGAGGAAAAGGAGACACTTATCCATTGTTGGTGGGAATGCCAGCTGGTACAGCCTTTCTGGAAAACAATATGGACATTCTTCCAAAGACTAGAAATTGAACTCCCATTTGACCCAGCCATACCCCTCCTGGGAATCTACTCTGGGAGGCCAAAAATATGCAGCGGAAACACCATCCCTACTTTTATGTTCATAGCAGCATTATTCACAATAGCCAGAATCTGGAAGCAACCAGAGTGCTGAGAATCGATGACTGGATAAAGAAGCTTCGGTACATCTACACAATGGAATACTATGCAGCTGTTAGGAAAAATGAAGTTATAAAATTTGCCTATAAATGGATGAACATGGAGAAGATTATGTTGAGTGAAATTAGCCAGAAGGAGAGAGACAGATACAGAATGACTGCATTTATCTGCATAACACAAATAGTTATGTACATATTATGATACCAATATCCAAGGTCAAGTGAAGCATATATCAGGAGGTCTTGTCAAAGGTGGAAATTATCACAAACGTGTGGGAGTCAGAGGCTAGGTAAGACAGAAAATGGAACAGCGTGCTAACAATTGTCGAGGGTACTAATGCCAACCTAGAACTGAGCATTAAATAGAGGCAAAAGGATACACATAACAACCCTTTAATGTATGTTCTGTAATCCATAGTCTGGAGGGGAAGGAAAAGAGAAAGAGAGAGAAAGGGAAAGAAATAAAGAACCTGCCATGGAGGAGGGCTAGGGGAGAGGGGAGGGAACCGGGGGGGGGGAGATGGGCACTGGTGGTAGGAGATGGGCACTGGTGGCGGGTTGGGTGCTGGAACACTGTATGACCAAAACCCAAATATGAACTTTTTAATTGTATATCTTTGTAATTGTAAAAATAAAAAATAAAAAAAGAAATGAAGACTATTGAAACCAGGATAGATTTTTTTTGAGAAAAAAGAAATTCATGAGGCTAACAATAAAAATTTAGAAATTAATCATAAGGCATAAGAGAGAAATAAGATTTATGAAAAATGAGAAGCTCTATACATAAGGAAAGAAACAAGGATAATGGGGGTTCCAGGAGGAAGGGAGTAAAGAGCAAAGAAAGTATAGCAGAGAATTTCACAAACTTTGAGAAAGAATTACATTTATAAGAATTACTGAGGATTAGGGCTATACATGTATAACTACACATGTAGTAGAAATGTAGAGATGTGTAGTTATACATGTATAACTACATGCAGTTATACATGTAGAAATGTGTAGTTATACATGGATAACATACATTTTCTTGTTTCTTTTCTGAGGATTAGGGCTATACATGTATAACTACATGTGTAGTTATACATGTATAGCCCTAATCCTCAGTAAAGAAACAAGAAATGTGAAGAGGAACAAGAAAAGACTCTTAAGCAAATGGTCCTGGAAAAACTGGACAACTACATGCAAGAACATGAACTATGAACTCTCTCTAATTCCAGACACAAAGTCAGATCAAAATGAATTAAAGACCTCAATATCAGACCTGAACCCATAAGGTATATGGAGGAAAACATGGGCAGAACTCTCCATGACATTGAAGCTAAAGGCATCTTCAAACCTGAAATACTCTGATCAAACAAGTGGAAGTAAACATAAGTAAATGGGACTATAGGAAGCTAAGAAGCTTCTGCTCCTCCAAAGAAACAGTGACCAGGATACAAAGACAGCCCATGGATTGGGAAAGGATATTTACCTAATACCCATCTGATAAGTGCTTAGTATCCAAGATATATAAGGCACTGGTAGAACTTCACAAAAAAAAAAAGACATATAACACAATCAAATCAGATGGGCTGGACATGTAATGCAATTTGGAGACAACAGCTGGACTAGAGCCGTTACCGACTGGATCCCACGGGATGTCAAAAGATCACGTGGCCGCCCACCTATAAGATGGTCAGACTTCCTTGTGAAGACCCTGAAGGAACAGTTTGAGGCTCTTTATATTCCTGAATCAACCAGATGCCATTGGGCTACATTGGCACGTGATAGGGTTCCATCATTTGCTCGAGCAAATCGATGAATAACGGGATTCAAGTGATCAAATGATCAACACAATCAAAAAATGGGGGAGAAGAAATGAACAGACTTTCTCAAAGAAGAAATACAAATGACCAAAAGACACATGAGAAAATGCTCTATGTCTCTAATCATCAGGGAGATGCAAATCAAAACAACAGTAAGATATTCTCTCACACCATAGAGACTGGCACACACCCAAAAGAATATGAACAGCCGGTGCTGGCCTGGATGCTGGGAGAAAAGCATTCTCCATTGTTGGTGATGGAATGGCGACTGGTCCAGCCTTTTTGGAGAACAATATGGGCGTTCCTCAAAAAGATAGAAATTGAGCTTCCATAAGACCCAGCAATATGACTTCTAAGAGTACACCCTGGAGTCTCAAAAATAACAGAAGAAACACCGTCTGCACTTTTATGTTTATTGCTGTACTGTTCATAGTAGCCAGAATCTGGAAACAACTTGAGTGCCCGAGAACCTACGACTGGTTAAAAAAAAAACTATGGTGCATCTACACAATGCAATACTACACAGCTGTTACGAAGAACGAAGTTGTGAAATTTGCTTATAAATGGATGGACATGGAGAGTATCATGCTGAGTGAAATGAATCAGAAGGATAGACCAGATGGCTGAATTTGTTTGTAGTCTGTAAAAATCATGATGTGAAACCAATATCTAAGGACAGTAGAAATAGGGGCCAGAAGGTTTGGTCCATGATTGGAAGCCTGCTTCACTCTCTTGGGGAAAGGCAGCTGGGATAGGGAAGGGACCATTATGTCAAAGGGGCACATTGGTGCTGGGAAATGTGCACTTGTGGAGGGATGGGTATTAGAATATTTTATGACTGAAACCCAATCATGAACCATCTAACTGTATGTCACAGGGACTCAATACAATAAAAACTAAAAAAAAACCACCTTATAGCCAAATAGTGCAACTATTTTAATGCAAAAAGGATCTACCAAGACATGTAAGCAAAATAGTTGAGATAGAAACATTTTGTTTCTATTTTTATTTATTTATTTAACTTTAATTTTTTTTTCTTTTTTGGGTCACACCCAGCAATGCTCAGGGGTTACTCCTGGCTCTGCACTCAGGAATTACTCCTGGCGGTGCTCAGGGAACCATATGGGATGCTGGGAATCGAACCCAGGTCAGCTGCGTGCAAGGTAAATGCCCTACCCGCTGTGCTATCGCTCCGGCCCCTGTTTTTATTTTTAGTTTTGGACTCACCTAATAGTGCTCAAGACATACTCTGTGTATCATTACTCCTAATCATTCCTGGAAGGATTCTGGGAACTTCATGTGGTGTTGGGGACTATGTCCACGTCAGCTGGGTGGAAGCCAAGCACCTTGCCCACTGTATTATGTTTTTACTTATAAACTACATACAAAAATGATTATTTCAGGTACCCAGAACAATCTTACTTATAAGAAGTGAGTTGGAAGATGCAAAGTCTTAATTTAGTATGCTATATGATAAGCAAAAATGATGCTGAAGTAATTCAATAAAAATTGTTTTATTTATATTATTACAAAGAAAATTTACAAAGATATACGCATAAAATAAATATTGTATACATACAATTAACTAAAATGTTCATTAAATTATTTAACTTCACACTTTAAACTGCAGATTAAGCTGCAAAAATTTCATTAATTTCAAATATTTAAAAACTGTTGACATAATTTGAAAGATCTTAAAAATCCCAGAAGTCAATTGCTCATGAAACTATGAGGTAACGTCACCATTCGGAATGGTGACACTTATTTCCCACATCTACCACACCAAGTTTCTTGCAGATATAACGGTTTTTCATTAAACAAGTTTCACTTAAAACAGTTTTTCTTGGGCTGTATGTTATGCAGTGCTTTGCATTTGTAGTGGGAGAGATTTGCAATCTGAAATTCAAAAAAAAACTAATATTAGAAAAAGGAAAAAGAAATGATAATACTCGGAGGTAATGCTTTAAAATTTAAATGATCAAACCTTTCAAAACATGTAAATAAGATATTAACCTATGAAGTCATTGTGAATTTTTAATTAAGTAGGCACAATTTTTATTATTTTAGCCTAAATACTCCAAAAATGAAAATACAACTTTGATAACCAATAAAATGAATACAGAGGATTTTTGTTTTTGCCATTATTATTAATTCTTTTGATGTATGGTATGATTCACTTATATTTTTTAAAAGAAAAAACAAGAAATCCTGAAGTTCACTTAAGATGACAAAAGTATGTTCACTTAATATCACATAAATATAAACTTGGGTGCTCTGGATGCAGATAAAATTGTTAGACTGTTACAATCTTTTCTCTTTGCTATATTCTCATGCCAAGAGCAAGTTATTTTAGAAACAGTGTCCCAGAATATTAATTGTATTCTCTGTTGAAATCTAAAAATAACCCCAGAAAAAAAATAGCAAAGTCCTAATTGCCTAAAACTTACAAATCTGGAGAGACAGCGGAGCCGTTCAGCCAAAACCAGGCACCGGGATCTTCCCCTGTAGGCAACCCAATCCAGTAAAATAATTTATTGGAGTTCATGAAGTGCTGCTCAGGAAGAGACAGTCATATTACCAACATATCAGCATCACTGGAACCATCTGGAGGAATAATGTTCTTTTTTTTTGGGGGGGGGTGTCACACCCGGCAATGCTCGGGGTTACTCCTGTCTCTGCACTCAGGAATTTCTCCTGGCAGTGCTCAGGGGTCCATATGGGATGTTGGGAATTGAAGCCTGGTAAGCCCCATGCAAGGCAAACACCCTACCTGCTGTATGATCGCTCTGGCCCAGAAAAATGTACCTTTAAGAAAATTGGGCCCCAGCACCCAACATACCATTTCCAATCCATAAACTGAAAGAAGTTTTAAAATCCAATTAATCATAGTCACATGCCTTATGGCTTTGCACTTATCTTTGTCTATCAATTTTTGGAGAAAAATACTACAAAAGATCAGTTCTTGAAGAAGAGAAAGTATTATAAAGGTAGAAATTTGCATGAAACATTTCTTTCACAGAGTGAAGATTAGATTTAATATCAAATTAAAGGATATCGGGAAATTTAAGTATATAAAAACTGATTACACTCCATATAGATTTTACATAAATAGAACAGATGTCTCACTTTACATGATTTCATGTTTATATCATATACTCCGTATTCATCCCACGTTATATGTCAGAAGATCTATAACTCAAAAGAAGCTTATAGTCAACTAAAGAACTAAAATTTAACAAGTTGTTTAGCTATTTTTTAATAATAAAATAGTCATGATATCATTTTTTAATTCTCTCTAAAAAAGTTTCTTGAACGTTTTTATAATGTATTTTACTTGTACTTGTATCTTGTACTTATATCTAGCATCTGCCCTGAATTTTATGGCTGTATATAAATCTTTAAGAAAGTTTGTATAACGATTGCTTCACAGCAAAGGAAATCATAAGTAAAATAAGTTATTTGTTCAAATACTAGGATCTATTTACCATCTAGTTAAAGACCTGAATCACCTTCTCTATCCATCTAAAGAGCCAGGAGGAGAAACAGTGGGTGGGGCACCCAAGTTCAATCACCAGCACCAAACGGCCTCCTAAGTATTGTCCAGTGCACAGGAGTCCAGCAGCATGGCATCCTCAGGGACTAGCACTGAACCCCCAGTGTCTTTAAGAGTTAAGGAGTCACCAAGGGCCCCAAGCACTGCTTCAGAGGATATATATAATACAACATATCTATATAATTTATAATATATATATAATATATGTTATTTAAATAGTATATTTTTCTAGGTAGAAAAATAAAGGGAACCAGAATTAAATACATGCCAATTCATCCGTCTTTTGCATTTGAAGTAGACTGGAATTCTGAGAAACGCAGAAATTCCTACTTTCTTCCCAGGTCTTAGGTTCATTAGAAATGAAGTAGCAGTTACATTTGTACCCAACCCACTTTTCTTGACACCAGCAGCAGTCGGAGCCTACAAAAAAATATTTTTTAAACATGATTTATGACATTGAAGATTACTTTCTCAATGAATGCTAATACTTATTCAAAACTCTTTCATTCTTTATTTGATTTTTTTTCTACAAATTTCCTGTTAGAATCTTACTCTAGATAATCATAGTGCAGGTAATACTAATGTGGTTAATTCAGATATGACCCTTTTTCTACTTAGATATTAATTTTATTCTAGTGAAAGAATCAGAATTACATCATTTCCAATGACTTTTTGAGAGAATTTAGTGATGGTTTGGGTTCATAAATATAAATGATGGGCCAGAATGATAGCACAGCAGGTAGAGCATTTGCCTTGCACGCAGTCAACCAGGGTTTGATTCCAGGCATCCCATATGGTCCCCAAGCACTGCCAGGACTAATTCCTGAACAAAGAGCCAGGAGTGATCCCTGAGCATCACTGGGTATGAACCAAGAAGCAAAAAGATAAAATAAAATATATATATTTATTTATGTATATATAAATATATTATATAATTATATATGATCACTTGATCACTTGACTTCCTGTAGATCATTGATTACTCCAGCAGACACCAGTAACATCTCAATATGTCCTGGCACATGTGAGATACCCCAAGGGCATCTGACCGCTCCAGGAACATAAAGAGCCTCAAACCATAACGCCAAGTCATGGGAATGAGGTCTATAATTGTTACTGGTATTTGGCATGTCAAATATGACACACGTAGCTTGCCAGGCTCTGCCATGCAGGTGGGATAATCTTGCAGTCACCTCAATAAAATATATATTTTATATAATGTATATAACATTTATATATATAAATGAAAACCAGTATATAAGCATTGTGTCATTGAGTGCAGGACATGACTGTGGAACTATGCAAGAGAAACTTTTTAGTAAATGATCTGAAGCTGCTCTTTGCTTTGCCCATAGGAGTCAATTCGGTGTAAGAGCTATTTAATTGGGAAAGGATTTCAGCATTATTTCTCAACTAAAAGAATGTTACAGCAGGGTAATACTGATAAATCTGCCAGTATTATATAAGATCTGCTATTTTATTTTCAAAATAAAGTTGAGTGAAACAATGGGTTTGAAGTATGATTGGAGTTTACCAGTGGTGGAGCTATGAAGATTCGCTGTTTGTGGGGAGCACCGCCGGGTCCCCGACAGTGCCGGGAAGCGAGTTCCCTTCTACCTCCGGGGCTGGCGGGGAATGGATGAAGACTCAGGAATCCGATGCAGTTTTAAAAGGGCTTTACTATCACAGGTTTCAATATACAATCCAAGAGCAGGGAAAAACCTCCGGACTCTGGGTTCCCAGCTAGGCCCCAGCCAGGTGTAGGCCAAGATGGCTGCCACCACGTGTTGAGGCCCAACAGAGAATGGAGAGGACGAAGAAGCAAAACACCAAGAGAAGCCGAAATGGCAAAAGGGGGAAAAAAAGCGGAGAGAGCTTCTTTCTTCTTGCAGCTTACTTTTAGCTAGAAATCCGCCCAAACTCCCCAGCCCAGTCCAGACCAGCCCATTCTGGGCTGGGCTATCTAGAGATGAAAACAGGAAAATAGCTCTATAGAGTGTAGCAACTTCAGGAGACCATCTGGTTGTTTACAAGGACCAGAGCTAATTAAAAGCCTCCTAGCAGAGCTGGGAGGAGCTATAAGCTAAATGTAAATTCTCCTGGCAGGAAGGATCAAATGCCCTCAGGTAATTTCTCCCAGCACCTCACCTAATGTCTTGAGCCAAGATCTGCCTGGAATGGCCTTTATAGGGTAGAGAAGGGAGTTTCTGAGATGGCATGTCTCTGTACCAAAGACTAATACTAATGCCAGTTAAATATTTCTCCAAGCCTTCACAAGAGTCTCGTCTACTTCAAGGCAGTTTTGTATTTTAGTTGCCTTTGAGTTATCAGGGAGCCATGCTTGCTTGCTTGGAGGCAAACAGCATTTCTCTCTGGTCTAATTACTTAGAGATCCAACATGGCCAGGCAAATATGCTGGTAAGATTTAGCTAGTCCCACGATGCTTGTGGTAGCATGAGAGAATATTTATACCAGCCAGTACAGAATACATGGTCAGATAAGACTGCCACATTCAGACTATCCCCCTATCTATGGAGAGACCTGTAGGAGGCAATCCAGGGCAGATGCAGAGGCCTAGGCTTTTACGTGTCCTGCAATAGCTGTTCTCACCAATAAAAGGTGTGGCACCTGGTAGGCCCTTAAATATTTCCCAAATGACTGTGGCAAGAATTGAAGTTGAACATTCGAGGGGTGGGGCGGGGACTGGGTAAAACAGTGAGGACACATTTCCACTTAGAAAATACAAGAGTTCTAATATTCTACTGTACTGTGATTATAGTTAAAACCTATTAACTATAACTAATTCATGAGAAATTGTAGATTTTTAAATGCTCTTATCACATACACAAAAAAAATTGTAGCTAATGGTGAGATGAAATTTAACTGCAATATATATAAATGTAGTCAGTCAATATGTTGAAGCTTATAAGTTTCTACCCTCCTACATTTCAATAATAGGGAACTGCTAAGGAAAATGATATAAATGAAGTGCTATGATTTTGTAGAGGAGTATGAAATAACTTGGAAAGCATGTGGGACAGATGCATCGAAAATGGGGCTTTGAGATGACTTTGAGATGGCAGTGAATGGCGAAGTAGGTTTAGGGTTGCAGAAACTTGAGCACTATTAACAGAGTTATCACTGTCTGTCTGTATCACTGTCTTCCCGCTCATCATCGATTTGCTCGAGCGGGCCCCCAGTAACATCTTTATATGTCCTGTCTCATGCTAGTAGAGCCAAAGGCATCTGCTTGCTCCAGGAACATAAAGAGCCTCAATCCATTCCGGAATGAGGTCTATAATTGTTACTGGTATTTGGCATACAGAGTTATAGAAGAAGCAAAGATAAAGAGATAAAAGTGGGTTATGAGGAATAGAGACAATAGTGGATATTGGCAATAAGCAATATTAAGTGAGTAATAAACCATTTTCCTTTTTTGTTTGTTTTGTTTGGGGGGGTCATACCTGGTGATGTCAGGGTTTACTCCTCAGCTCACAGCTGGCTTGGGGACAATATGGGGTGCCAGATATCAAACCCAGGTCGGTCACGCACAAGACAAACATGAGCGCTCATATAGGAAAAATATTTTCATTGAGGTCAATGTTTCCGTAGATGTATGTGATATATGATGTATAAATGTATGATATATGAATTAGTAAATGTGTGATATATAAATTCAATGCAATTTAGTAACTTTTATGCTAGGGAGCAATGAGATGTCATTAACCTACATTTGGTAGGTGCACATATTTCTAGATGAATCATGATTCCATGATGAAAACCAAAAGCTGCCTCTCCAACCAACTCTCAGGTTTTCTGAAATTTGGAACCTACCTTCCTGTATTTCTCTGGTGGGTCCTGGAGAAACAGTTAGCTTCATATTTAGTTGAAGAAAATCTATAAGAAAGAATTGGAAAGATACTTAATTACAGCGATGTTCAAGAAATAAAGAATACTGTACTATAATAAAATGAATTGTTTATTATTAAATGGCTTCATCCATTTCTATATTTATATAGACTTGCCCAAAAAAACTTACTCTTTTTCAGCAAAATTCCCAGAGCAGCAATCAATACAACACACAATACTCCTAAGACTCCACAAATCCACTTCCATGGGATGGTCCTTGGAGCTGCAGAGAAAACAATTTAAGATGGTGACTTCGAGGGACCACTGATAAACTGGAGATTTTAATCAGAAACAAGAAAGAATCCAGAAAAAAATCTTTGGTTTGGGCCACTGGAGAGAGTAGGTGGGTAGGATTCTTAGCTTACTATGGTCAACTTGCTTAGATCCCTGGAGCTCCATATGGTTCCCTGAGTGTACAGGGAGTGATCCCTGGGCTCAGAGTCAGAAGTGAGCCCTAAGCAATGCTGGGCATGGCAAAAACAAAGAAAAAACAAAGATTTCTTGCTTTAAAATCCAACCATCTTGCCAACAAAATATTGGGCAATGTATTTTATTCACAGTTGCACCCAATACCAAAATTGATATGTGGCATTTTTCAATTCTCCAGGGACAGCACTGTGCTTTCTGTTCCCTATCAGCCTCAACTGCAGAAAAGTGAATTGATTCCATTTTTGTTGTTATTGTTTTTTTTTTTTTTTTTTGGGGGGGCGGTATTATTTGTTTGTGGCCCACACCCTTCTGTGCTGCTCAGGCTCACTCCTGCAGTACTCAGGGCACTATGTGCTTGGAAAAGGACTAGATCCCCGGCCTCCTGCATCCAAAGCTCAACCCTTACATTTATTTCTCTGACCTCGCTTTTGGTCTTGTTTGAACTCAGGCAAAGAGGCTTAGAAATCTGTGCCGACCTAAGAGCAACAGATACTGAGTCCTCTTTTAGGAGCCTGCATTGATATTTTCATTAAAAATAAACAAGCTGGTCGAAGCCATAGCACAGCAGGGAGGGTGTTTGCCTTACATGCGCCCACCTGGCTTTAATCCCCAGTTTACCATATGGTCCCGAGCACCACCAGGAGTAATTCCTGAGTGCAGAGCTAGGAGTAATCCTGAGCATTGCCGGGTGTGGACCCAAAAAAAGCAAAAACAAATAATTAAAAAATGTAAATAAATGAGCAAGAAGTTCAACAATAAGTCCCTTGACTCAAGGGATGTCTATCTGGGACTGACTTCCTCTTAAGTAATCTAACCCTACTTAAAGACAGATTGATTGGTCTGCATTAATAGCTACATACAAAAAATTGTAAAATTGTCCTTGATTTTACAATGACAAGAAAAAAAACTTAAAATTCTCCAATCAAACAAGGTATGCAAAAAATGTGTGTGTTGTTTTTTTTTTGTTGGACACTGAGACCAGAACAGATAATAGGAAGATAGAGACGGTGAAGAGCAGAATGAGCATTCGGCTAATGGGAAAAGGGAGTCTTGTCACAGAAAAAATATTTTCTCCACATTTCTACTTGAATATTTACTGTTATTTCCTCAACAAAACTCACAGAATATGATTCCCAGTGAGAAAATGAGAATATTTAGCTCCCATTAATGATGCTGTTGTTTTCCATGTAAGTATCCAAGTGAGAAATAGTAATGAGCTACCCTGGGACCAGAGACTTCCTTTTCATTTATTCTATTACCGTACAAAGACTGCTTCATGAAGGGGTGTCCTTCTAATGTCAGTTTATCCCCTGTTCTGAGAAAGGTCAGGCTGCTCTTAACCTTGAGGTCACACAGAAAGACAAGTTATGGTTCCTCACACCCCAAATTGATGTGGTGAGAGGGCCCGAACAAATGTCTGGGCAATGCCTTGGGAACTTGGGTGTATTTTACAATATGCTCAATTACAATATAGAAGAAATAAATTTTCACAAGGTCTTTCAATGTTCTCATTCCCAAAATTAGTTGCTCAGGGGGCCCAAGCGACAGCAGAGCAGGTAGGGTGTTTGCCTTGCACGGCCGAACCGACATTTGCTCCTCAGCATCCCATTTGGTCCCCTGAGTACTGCCAGAAGTAATTCCTGAGTGCAGAGCCAGGAGTAACTTTTGAGTATTGCCGGGTGTAGACCAAAAAGCAAAAAAAAAAAAAAAAAAAAAGCTTAGGGGCTTCTGCGTTAACGTTAACACATTCCTAGAGCATTGCTATTAAGAATGGTACAATTCGTTGAGTTGTTCATCTGAGTGATTTAGGAAATATTCCAACAGAAATGGTGTTAAACAAAAAAAGAGCATTTTCAGTCATTGACATTTCCGTTCGGCATTCTCTCAGTGATATTGCATTACTTTGCTCTGGATTTAACTTGGCAAACTATTTCCTTTTAGGATGTAGAACTATCCCTGTCAGAATGTCAGAAACTCATATTTACACGTATTTGGAAAGACTTTTCTAAGTAATTTCTAGTTACAGAACAAAAGAATCAGAAAAAAAATATATAAGTAGAAAGTACTGAGACATGGGAAAAGTAAAAACGTCCATTTTCCCCTTAACGCTCTGCCCTGAAAGCAGCCATATCTGTAATATAAGTTTCCTGGTTACTTTTATTTGTTTAATTTTATGACTGAAAATTGCACGTACCTGCCATGAGAAATCCTCCAGTGTTGATGTAGGTGACACGCTTGCTCCTTCATCAACAGTAACAAGACATAAATTTGAGCTGGAAGCTAACGAATCAAAGTCATGTCAGAATAAATTTAAAAGAAAAAATACTAAAAACTGTGTATTTAAATAATATTCTTACGTTATTCTTTGCTGGTCTGGACAACAATACACAGTTGTCTAGGAACGACCAGGAAGAGGCAAAATCACTAGTTTCTAAATGTCCCAGAACCACAAGACAGGAAATGCTCATGAGATTTACATAACTAGACCCTTTCAACTATCACAACAGCAAGTAAGAGGAAGCTTTAACTGTGATTTTTGAGTATAAATATTTCTGAGAAAAAAGAGCAAACCAAAGAGATTTACTTAGTATATCACACTAGCATATAATTGTATAGAATATTTGTTTCAATGATGAAAATCATTACTTACCTGAATTACACAGAATAAAGCACTTAGAACATATTAGCTCATTTACTTCTGAAAATAGCTTAATAAATGAGCATACATAAATGAACTTATATGAAAACTGAAACAGTGGATGTAACTAGCATTAAGTCTGAAACCAGCAGTCTGTCTTGACAGGACACATGCAATGTATTGTCAATCACTTTTTGTATCTCTGTGCCCACACATTTTGTGGAGTTTCACTTCTTTGTCACTGAGTAGCTGGTATTTTTATGATTCATGGTGAGATTCTGAAGTGGCCTTATTAACACACTCACTCATGAACACATCCACCAGTTTCCTACAACTGTCTCAGTTGACATAGTAAATTATTATAGTTTTATGCTCTGCTATCTCATTCAGAAAATTGCTAATTACGCCATTTTCAGGAATTTTGTCCTCAGAAGAGTACCTTTTAATGAAATTTCAAATGTATGAAGATAGACTAAGAGTCAAGGCCTTCATGGAGTGGGAGGTTGTCTGGCTTGTTGTGAGGCTCTGGGGGGTGGCAGGCCAGGGCTAGAACCCGCCATCCCTCCCAGGTGCCTTGTGAGCAGCTGGGCACAGGGAGAGTTGGTAGCAGCTCTGCCCCATGTCTGTGAGTCTCTCATTTTCCACATCTGGACTTCCCTCTCGTCAGAACTCCATCCAGCAGAAGAGCCTATTACAACCCAGCTCATCGGACCCACCTGCAGCAATCTTTTTCAAGTTCGGCCCAGGTTGCTGATCCAGAGACATGGGGCAAAGCTGCTACCGGGCTCTCCCTGTGCTCAGCAGCTCAAAAGGCACCTGGGAGGGATGGCAGGTTCTAGCCCTGGCCCATCACCCCAGCAGAGCCTCGCAACAAGCCAGACGACCCCCCCACTTCATGACAGCCACCATTTTCACATCCGGACTTCCTCTCGTCAGAACTCCACCCAGCAGAAAAGCCTATTACAGCCCGGGCTCATGTGGCCGCTTGCAGCCACGCGGCCCATAGATGAATGCTGGATTTAGAGATGACTACAAGAGTATGCCACCCTCACGGCAGAGCCTGGCAAGCCTCCCGTGTTGTATTTGATATGCCAAACACCAGTAACAATTATGGACCTCATTCCCATGATCTGATGTAATGCTCTGAGGCTCTTTACTTTCCTGGAGCAGGCAGATGCCCTTGGGCTCAACTAGCATGAGACTGGACATATGGAGATGTTACTGGTGCCCACTCGAGCAAATCGATGATGAACGGGAAGTCAGTGATACTGAGACAGTGAAGAGTCAATGGATTTTGATCTATTTTCATCTTGCACTCTTAAGGTTCAAGTTCACCAGGTACATTTATAGGAGCTCTCAAATGGTTATTAGGAAACTTGTGAACAAGCATTCAGATATAATTCTATACCAAGAAGCAATGGCCAAAGGTCAAATTCAGTCAAGAATCAAAAGCCAAATTCAGTCAAGAATCCTGAATCATTTGATTTTCATTAGAGAATGTCAGCAAACTTTTCTTTCCAAAGAAGACAAACTTATATTCAGATGGAGATAAATAAAAGAAGTACTCAAAATGTTTGAGAGCA
Organism: Cryptotis parvus; assembly: GCA_021461705.1. Taxonomy (NCBI): domain Eukaryota; kingdom Metazoa; phylum Chordata; class Mammalia; order Eulipotyphla; family Soricidae; genus Cryptotis; species Cryptotis parvus. The sequence continues at coordinate 5,968 of JAJIBD010009067.1, read as the reverse complement.
ATCTTATTTCACGATCTTCTGTTGCTTATTTGTTACGTAGTAATGGTTACCCAAGTCACAAGGGAAGTCTAGAGGAACGACAAGAGCACTGGTAGATTTCTCAACTTTTGTCTATGTGAATATAAATTAAGAGGGCAGATGTCTTTTTGATAAATAAAACTAGTAGCCAGGCCAGAGAGATAGCAAAGGAGGTAATGAGGGAGTTACGTAGGCAGCCCGTTCTGGTTGAATCCCCTGTTCTGGTTGAATCCCCGTTCTGGTTGAATACCTGGCATCACACATAGTCCCCAGGAACACCAGGGCTCATTCCTGAGCACATAGCTAGAAACATCCCCTGAGCATCCCAGGATGTGGCCCAACTCCCTCCACCCCACACAATCCCACCCAAAATGAAGCAACATAGTCACATGTTGACAGGATCCACGTAGGTACATCACTTAGACAGTAGTCAGTAGTACAGCGTTGGTTCAGGCAATCAGCCAATTAAGTTCATCCTGATTAGGCTTAAAATTTCTTAGGGATGAAAGCAATACTTAGTCAAGGCATCATTTACATGTAAAATGATTGATTCTTCAGAGAAAAAAATTATATACTTCATATATGGGAACAGAAGAAATGAGCTTAACACATTTATAATTATGTAGACTGAGGTGGGGGAAATGCTAAACCAGGAATAGAGGATATGAAAATTTTGAAATTTGTGTAGTCCAATGCAAGTAGTCCCAGAAAAAAAACTGTAAAAAAAAAAAGAAAAAGAAAGTACAAGATAGTGAAATTACACCAAAGTAGACGATTTAGCATTATAAAGTAATTTTAATTGATACAGATGGAGATATCCGTTGTTCCTTCTTCAAGCCACTGTCTTGCGTCCGAAGTCCGAAGTCAGCAGTGCCACCTCTAGGGCGTTGTGTTAGCTGAAAACCTGAGCAGTTTACAGACTTGTATCACTTGTATCGCTTGTCTTCCGGTTGCTCATCGATTTGCTCTAGTGGGCGCCAGTAACATCTCCATTTGTTGGGAATGAGGTTCATTATTGTTACTGTTTTAGGCATATTGGATACACCACGGGTAGCTTGCCAGGCTCTGCTGTGGATCTGGGTTCATCCCAGGGAGCCCCTCCACAAAAAGGAAAAAAAGAGAAAAGAGCTTTTCCTTCACTGGAAAAATTGAGGTTGTGGCTGGGGGGCTGGGGTAAAGGGGTGCGATTCCAAACACTGTCCTGAATCCCCGCCTTCCGGCACCTTTTAGCTCTCTCTGACCAAGCCCTGACCTACGGCCCCACCAACTGAGACAGATCATCTGCTTGGCTTGCAGTTTACAGACACATTTGAATATTAATTTCATCATCTGAAGAGTTAAATCCAGCTCAATAGTTCATTCAAAAAATAGGAGCAGGAGAGATAGTACAGCAGGGAAGGCCCTTGCCTTGCTCTTGGCTGACCAGGTACCACATAGAGCCCCAGAGCCCTCCAGGAGTGATCCCTCAAGCACGGAGACACGAATAAGACCTGGTAGCCACTGAGGGTGGGCCCCCAAAACAAAGAGTTGTTAGAAGACTTTAATGTGTAAATATAAATATTTACTATACAATAATTAGGGTTCAAATTATTTAGATAAGCCCTGGGACTCACAGGACAGAGTCATAAAGGACAGCAAATTTGGCATGTGCACCTTGCTGGAAATGATGCTTGCTTGCCAATAGGGCCTTGGTCATTTTGGTCAAAAGTCAGACACCAGCCTGACGCCTCGCTGTGGTCAAAGTGGGCTGCACACAGTGTTTCCAACCGCAGACTGACTGCTGCTTGAAATGGCATTCGATACTAGCCTCGGTGTAGTCATACAATCTTGGGAATGAGTGGACTAAATGGATGTTGAACAGAGAAAATAGTGTAACTATTCAAATAGCCAGAAAATGGGAGTTAACGCTGTTTCCCTGGTTTTCTGTTGCTTTGGAACAGAAGCTGGAGGAGCTGATGAGAGAGAAGCAAACTCAGTGAGGTCTGGGAGGTTGGATGTGGGTGATCATTATCACTTAAGCTACAACTGTTTCTGTCATGAACATGCGGACCAATGTGACCACAGGAAGCAGGAAGTGACACTCGAATTCAGAATCATGATAGCATTTACCCATGAAGAGAAGACATGGAAAGAGGAGAGGCAAACACAAAGAGATATATCTTGCAGTTCCAGACTGCAAATATTGGATTTGGATAGTACAGAAGATCTGTTTTAACCTGGAAAGATTTTCTTTTGATCAAATGCTTAGAGGAAGCAAACTTGTAGGTGGCAATCATAAATAAGTAAAAACTGTGACCACAAATTTGTTTTATTGATTTTTTTAATTATAACACCATGAGATAGACAATTACAAAGCTGTTCATAATTGGGTTTCAGTCATATAATGTTGCAGCACCCATCCCTCCATCAGTGCACATTTCCCACCACCAATGTCCCCAGATTCCCTCCCCTCTACCGAGCCTGCCTTTATATCAGGCACTTTGTCTCTCTGTCTCTGCCTCTGTCTCTCTGTCTCTGTCTCTGTCTCTTTCTCTGTCTCTGTCTCTCTGTCTCTCTCTCTCCCTTGTCTTACACATTGTTACTTTCCATACATACATTTAAGGGTTATCATGTAAATCCCTTTGCCTACATTCAATGCTGAGCTCTAGTCTGGCATTAACATTTCCAGCAATCAGTAGAACACTGGTATATATTTATATCCATTAATGAATGCAGTCATTCTATATCTGTCCTTTTTCTTCTGACTAATTTCACTCAGCATGATAGTCTCCATGTCCATCCATTTGCAGGTAAATTTCATTACTTCATCTTTTCTGACAGCTGCATAGTGTACATGTGCCATAGTTTCTTTATCCAATCTTCGGCTCTCGGGCACTCAGGTAGTTTCCAGATTCTGGCTATTGTGAATAGTGCTGTGATGAATATAAAAGTTCAGATGGTGTTTCTTCTGTGAGTTTTTGGGTCTCTAGGGTATATTCCCAGGAGTGGTATTGCTGGGTCAAATGGAAGATCAATATCTAGTTTTTGGAGGAATGTCCATATTGTTCTCCAAAAAGGGCTGTACAAGTCAACATCCCCACCAACAGTGGATGAGAGTTCCTTTTTCCCCTACATCCACTCCAGCATTGGTTGTTCTTGCTCTTTTGGATATGTGCCAGTCTCTGTGGTGTGAGATGATATCTCATTGTTGTTTTGATTTGCATCTCCCTGATGATTATTGATGGAGAGCATTTTTTATATGTCTTTTGGCATTTGAATTTCTTTTTTTGAGGAAATTTCTGCCATTTTTTTCTCCTCAAGAAATGATGACCAAGATACAAAGGCAGCTCACAGATTGGAAAAGAATATTTACCCAATACCCATCTGATAAGAGGTTAATATCAAAGCTACATAGGGCCCTGGTAGAACTTTTCAAGAAAAAAATTCAACCAAAAGAACAAGTATTTTTTAATAAAACCTTAAGCTATTATGGAAATAAAGATAACAGCACCGGGGCCAGAGTGATAGCACAGCGGGTAGGGCATTTGCCTTGCAAACAGCTGACGGAGGTTTGATCCCTGGCATCCCATATATGGTCCTCGAGCATTGCTAGGAATAATTTCTGAGCTAAGAGTTAGGAGTAACTCCTCAACATCGCTGGGTATAACCCAAAAAGCAAAATGAATGAATGAATGAATGAATGAATGAATGAATGAATGAATGAATGAATGAAAATAGTATAGCAGACAAGTGTTTGCCTCACGCACCCGGCTGACCAAGCTGGATCCTCAGCACTTCGTATGGTTCTCTGGGACCACTAGAATGAATCCTGAGTGCAGAGCTAGAGTAAGCCTTGAACACTGCTTGTGTGTGTTCCAAAAACTAGGGGTGAAAAAATCCTACAAGAGAAAAAAGAGGGTGAGGGGTGATGGTGCTGGTATTTAAGGCGTTTGCCTTTGCACACATTTGACTGTGTGGTCCCTGCCACTGCATATGCCCCCCCGCCCCACCAAGAAATAAGGAGTGATCTTTCAACACAGAATAAAAAAAAAATAAAATACACGCAGAATCGTGTGAACCCTGAGCACCACAGGTGCGTTCCCCCGACCCCCGCCACAGGCTCATAATGAAGTGGCAGCAGGGTTAAAGAGTTCTTTGCCTCAGTCAATTTCCTGTGTCTACTGACACACTTGGTCTTGAGGTTGGCACTCAGACCAGTTTCTTTTCCCATGACTGCCTTCCTCCTCTGGTGTTCTCAAATTCCCCTCTGCCTCTTTCTCATGCAATATGATTGTTATGTTCCAAGCCCACCTGGAAAGTCCAACTTAGTCTTCCTGTCTCAGGAGTCTTACTTCCTCACTTTTGCAATGTTTACTTTGTCATATAAGAGTTTCTAGTGAGAGAGATTGGCACATCTCCAAAAGAGCACTGTATCACTGTATCACTGTCTTCCCGTTCATTGTTGATTTGCTCAAGCAGGCACCAGTAACATCTCCATATGACCTGTCTCATGCAAGTAGAGCCCAAGGGCACCAAGGGCTCTACTTGGGGCTCTGCGGGCCCTTGGGCTCTCCAAAAGAGCAAGGACAACAAATGCTGGGAGAAAGGGACTCTCATTCATTGTGAGAATGAGATGTAGACTGACACAGCCTTTTTTGGAAACAATATGGACATTCCAGTGAGTGTGACTTGGGTACTTGGGGACCTTTATTCAGCATAACACAGAATCCAGACTCCCCTCCATGTTGCTGTGGGCCCTCACCGGGCTGGGCGTCTGTTACACACAGGAAGCACTCGGGCGTGGTTTGTCAAAGTGTTGACATGCAACATGTCCTCAGGGACACTTTACTGGGTCTGGCCCCATGGGCGGGGTTCACTGGCCTGGCTTTTGCTGCCCTGCTTCCGTTATACCATACTCACATCCTTCTTCGTTCTTCTCTGCTATTTTCTGAGCCCCTGGGTGCTGGGTCCTGACACCTGCCCCACGCAGGTCTCTCTGCTCCTCTGTCTTCTATAATGTCTCAGATATTAGGAATGAGTAATAGGAGAACAAGACAGACACTTTCATTCTCAAGCTGCTTCCCCTAATCCAGTAGGTGCTGGAAAGGACAGAATCTGTCCTTGAGAACTTTCAGCAGCAACTGGCTCCACAATGGAGAACAATGTCGTCATTTTCTGCCACTTTATGTCGATAAGAAACAACACAGTGTGGCTAGAGAGGTAGTACAGTCTGTAAGGCATTTGCCTTGCACAAGGCCAGCCCAGGTTTGATCCCCAGCACCCCTCATGATACCCCAAGCACCATCAGGTGGTGCTCGGGAGAGATTCTTGAGCCCAGAGCCAGGAGTAACCCCTGAGCATTGCCATGTGTGCCCCCAAACAAAGAAACAAAATCGAAAGAGCATAGAATAAAGATTTATTTCTGTTAATTACTAAATAAAAATTAACCTCTCAGAAAGTGCTCTAGTTTTAGGAGTATTGTCTGCTAACCGTTTATTTCCCATGTATTAATTAAATAATAAAGCAGCTATAGTCAATATGACTTTCTCAGAAAGGACATGACATCCTTCTGCACTTAAGTCAATCTTTTGTAAACATCCTGCATTTGGTCAATATAGTCTCCAGCGAGAAAAGGTGTTGCTCCTGTGTACCATCTGTCAGAACATTTCCAACCACAGTGTTGCTCAACGGTGGGGCGCAAAGAGCCGTTCATACCTCAAACATTCTTATTAACACTGTAGCTGCCTCTTAAAACAGTAAGCCATGGTGATTGCAACATTTCTAGTGAAAAATAATGGCAAAACTCTTTCCGAAATACTGGAAGTCATGCTTCTCTTAGGGCAAATCCTCTCCCATCGAAGCAGCATATTTAACCTTCTGCTTCCTTCTATTAAGAAGGAAATAAAAGTGAGGTTGACAAGCTTGGGTATGTGGACTGACAGCCACTTTAACTGATTTGTCAGTATTATTT
>JAJIBD010009066.1:0-38928 GCA_021461705.1 Cryptotis parvus | reverse complement strand
AGAGTCAGCAGCACTGACATGATAAAGCTCTGTATCCAGCCACAGAGTCAGCAGCACTGACGTGGTAGAGCTCTGTATCGGCCATAGAGTCAGCAGCACTGACGCGGTAGAGCTCTGTATCGGCCATAGAGTCAGCAGCACTGACGTGATAGGAGCTCTGTGTCCAGTCACAGAGTCAGCAGCACCTGACGGGTAGAGCTCTGTGTCCGCTCACAGAGTCAGCAGCACTGATATGATAAAGCTCTGTATCCAGCCACAGAGTCAGCAGCACTGACGCGGTAGAGCTCTGTATCGGCCACAGAGTCAGCAGCACTGACGCGGTAGAGCTCTGTATCCGGCCGCAGAGTCAGAAGCATTGACATGATAGAGCTCTATTTCCGGTCACAGAGTCAGCAGCACTGACGTGATAGAGCCTGTGTCCAGTCACAGAGTCAGCAGCACTGACGTGGTAAAGCTCTGTATCCGGTCACAGAGTCAGTAGCACTGACGTGGTAGAGCTCTGTATCCAGCCACAGAGTCAGCAGCACTGACGGGGTAGAGCTCTGTATCCTGCCACAGAGTCAGTAGCACTGACGCGGTAGAGCTCTGTATCCAGCCACAGAGTCAGCAGCACTGACGGTGGTAGAGCTCTGTATCGGCCACAGAGTCAGCAGCACTGACGTGGTAGAGCTCTGTATCCAGCCACAGAGTCAGCAGCACTGACGCGGTAGAGCTCTGTATCCGGCCACAGAGTCTGAAGCATTGACATGATAAAGCTCTATTTCCGGTCACAGAGTCAGCAGCACTGACGTGGTAGAGCTCTGTATCCAGCCACAGAGTCAGCAGCATTGAAACATAGTTAGCAGCAATGAAAGCAGAGATCTAGACTACAACAGCCAAACTTAGATATGTGCCTGTCAAGGAGGGAGGCTGGGGGTGTGGTGGGAGGCAACCTGGGACATTTGTGGAGGGAAGTTGACACTGCTGGTAGGATTGGTGCTGGAATATTGTATGCCTGAAACTCAACTATGAATAACTTTGTAAGTCACGGTGCCTTAATAAAATACCAAAACTCACGTGGGCTGGGAGAGATAGTCCAGCAAGTGGGGCACTAACTTTGCACACGGCCAGTCTGGGTTTGATCCCATATGGTCCCCTGAACGCTGCCAGAAGTAGTTCTACAGATCCAGAAATAACCAGTGAAGATTTCCAGATGTGGCCTACTAATACATGGCATAGGGGCTTGGGATTTTAATACACAAATTACTGAGGAACATAGACCAAATTTGTGCCATTTAATAAGCATATACTGCATGCTGAAATATATACATCTCTTGATCACTTGACATCCCGTTATTCATCAATTTGCTTGAGCAGGCGCCAGTAACATTTCCATTTCACCCTGTCACATGCCAGGGTAGCCCAATGGTGTCTGGTTGCTTCAGGAATACGAAGAGCCTCAAATTGTTCATTCAGGGTCTTGACAAAGAAGTCTGACCATCTTGTAGGTGGGCGGCCACGTGATCTTTTGACGTCCCTTGGGATCCAGTCGGTAACAGCTCTAGTCCAGTGGTCGTCGCCAAATTGCATTACATGTCCAGCCCATCTGATTTTCGATGCCTTGGCAAACGAGACAGCATCCCTGATTCTGGAACAGCGACGGAGGTCGGAGCTCCAGATTCCTTCTCTCACTTGAGTGAGGCGTGATATTCCAAGCATAGTTCTTTCGATTCCTCTTTGGGAGACCTGACTAGCATTCTCATCCTGCTTTCGTAGGGGCCCAGGTCTCTGAATCATATGTTAATTCTGGGAGAATGGTGAAGTCTAAGAGATGTGCCTGAAGCCGGAGGTTTTTTGTCCTTTTAGCTATTTCTTCCATGCTCTTGAAGGCATTCCATGCTGCTCTCTTCCTCCTGCGCAGCTCAGGTTTTAGGTCGTTCATCTTGTTGACTTCATGACCTAGGTACACATAACTGCTGCATTCAGAGATGTTTGTTCCATTGAGAGTGAATGGGGCCTCTGGAACTAGTTCATTTTTCATGAATGTAGTTTTGTTGAGATTCAGCTGTAGACCTATCTTTCCACATTCTCGGTCAAAGTCAGCCAGCATTTGTGCCGCTTGGCTAATGTTTGGTGTTATTAGAACGATGTCATCACGAAGCGGAGGTGGTGTAGTTGCCGATCGTCTATCTTCACTCCCATTCCTTCCCATTCTAATTGTCGCATGATGTTCTCGAGGGTGGCGCTGAAGAGTTTTGGTAACTTCACCCTGCCAAACCCCTCTTTTGACATCGATGATCACTTCTTTGTAGAATGGTGAGATCCTGGTGGTGAATCCGTAGAGCTCACGAAGGATCTTGATGTATTGGGTTTGAACGCCCTGTTTGGCTAGGGCTTTGATGACTGCTTCAGTCTCCACAGAATCAGAGGCTTTCTTTAAACCAAAGAACGTTAGACAGAGCGGCATCTTGAACTCCCTACAAACCTCAGTGAGCTTGGTTACCGTGTGGATACTGTCTATTGTGCTGAATCCTTTTCAGAAGCCAGCTTGCTTGCATGGTTGTCCTTCATCTAATGTTCTGCCAATCCTGTTCAGGATGACTTGAGTGAACAGCTTGTAGATGATGGACAACTGGCAGATGGAGCAATGGTTGCCAATGTCGTGGATGTCTCCTTTCTTGAACAGTAGAACTGTCCTGCTGGTTTTCCATTGGGAGGGCACCTTGCATTCACACAGGTAGCGTGTGAAGAGCCTAGCCAGTGTATTGATGAGTACTGACGGCAGATTCTTCAGGTGTTTGGGTCTAACTTTGTCTGGGCCTGGTGCTGTTTGCTTCTTTACCAATGAAATGGCATGTTGGATTTCAGAAGGGAGAATGTTGGGAACAACATATCCATCCTGCAGAATTTAGTATGTGGGCAGGTGGACGTGGCTATCAAAGAAATCTGAGTAGAAGTCATGGATGATCTTCTCCATTGCCTTTCTGGAAGATGTGATAGATACATCAGGATTTGGAGGGTAGTCATCTTGGTTTTATAGTTGGCGAAGGACAAGCGGGCGTTGCAAATGCTTTTCCCGGCTTCTGCTGCATCTTCCAGTATTTCTGCTCTTCTTTTTGAGGTCTTCCTTTATCGCTTCTCTGCACTGCTTTGCGAGCTTGGATGTTAGCATTTGGTTGCCTGAGGCTCGTGCCTTGCCACGTTGGTGAATGAGCTTGAGAGTTTTTGAAGACAGGTGTCCTTTTGTGTCTTTCTCTCTCTCGGCATTCTTTGCACAATCATGGAGGTGTTGAACCAGCTGGTTGTATTCCTTATCAATGTCATCAATGATGGCATCTTTCCATGTTGCCTCAATGGTGCCAAAGAGTTCCCAGTTGGTGGTCATTCTGGGAGTTCTCATCTTAAACTTTGCAGCCGCTTTCTCCCCTTGCATGAAGTAGAATTTTTGCATGAAGGAGACGGTGGTCCAATCCTGTTTGGAATTTTGGGACAATAGCGACATCGGTCAGGCATAACCATCAATTGAACATGATGTGGTTAATTTCATTGTGTAAAGGAGATAGATTCCCACGTCCAGCATTTAGATTCAGCCTTCTGGAGCTGTGGAGTTTCCATGAATGGTGTTGGTGGACATGATGAATATATGAAATATATACATATGTTAAAATATAGACTTATTTAAGATGATGAAACAAGCCTGTTTAAAGGAATATTTTTATTTAAAAAATAGTTATACATTATGCAGTCACATATATGAGATAGTCAATAATCTGAAATAAACCACTGTAATTTAAAAATTGAAAACTTAAAATACAGAAGTGGCCTAAAGTAAATCCCCTATCCTATATTTTAAAAAAATGCCTACACAGGCCGGAGCGATAGCCCAGTGGGTAGAGTGTTTGCCTTGGATGCGGCCGGCCTGTGCCGGCCTGGGTTCAATCCCGGCATCCCATATGGTCCCTCAAGCACTGCCAGGAGTAATTCCTGAGTGCAGAGCCAGGAGTAGCCCCTGACATTGCTGGGTGTGACCCAAAAAAGGCAAATAATAATAATAATAATAATAATAATAATAATAATAATAAATTAAAAATAAATTAAAATGCCTACAAATAGAAGAAAAAATACCTGAAATGAATTTCAAGTCAAAAGTATTTGTGGAATTTTACTGTGTAAAATAATTGAATCTTTCAGTAGATAGATTCAACTCTCCTGTTAGACTTGTAGGGGAGACACAAGCTGTTGCAGGTAATGGGTAAAGGAGTGGCTCCAGACTGACTTAGCTTCTTGAGATTGATTTGCATAATTTACGGTGCTGATATCAATAAAATCCTTTTTCCTTGTCAGATTGAAGATGCTTCTTGTTCCATTCCTTATCTCACTATTTCCCACTTCTTTACCCTGTGTAAGTCAGAGGACACTGGGCAAATATTTAGGAGTGAAGAGACAAGATGAAGAAATTCAGTTCCTAATGAATGAAAGGGTTGGAGAGACCAGTGTTGGAATATACATTGGTGGCCTCTCTCTTTTCGTCTTGTCTTCATAACTATCTCCTGATTGGGCAGGCAGAGTTTTGACCTTTTTGGGGTCAATATCAGTAGATATGGAGAACACGTAGAAGTTTGGGTATTGGGTCAGAGCAATAGTACAGCGTGATTTGCCTTGCACACAGCAGACTTGGGTTTAATCCCCTGGCATCCCATATGGTTCCCCAAGCACTGCCCAGGAGTGGTCGCTAAGGGCAGAGTCAGGAGTAACCCCTGAGCATCACCGAAAAAGGCACCTTTCCTGTGCTCGCTCTCCCTGACACCCCTAAAAGTTTTGTCGCTCAATACACACAGTTCCTGTTTCCTTCCGATTAAAAAAAAAGTTTGGGTTTTTAGGCTAACTCAGGTAACTAGCTGTATAACCAGTTCTCTCCCTTGGATTCTGGCCTTTCATTTTTTTTTTTTTTTTATTTTTGGGCCACACTCAGTGGTGCTCAGGGATCACTCCTTTTGGTGTTTTCAGGACAATTTATGGTGTCAGAGATTGAAACTAGGGGCCAGCTACTTGCAGGTCAGGTGCCTTACCCACTGTACTCTCTCTCTGATCCTTGTTTTTTTTTTAATTTTTTATTTTTACAATTACAAAGATATACAATTAAAAAGTTCATATTTGGGTTTTGGTCATACAGTGTTCCAGCACCCATCCCGTCACTACAGTGCCCCTCTCCCACCACCAATGTCCTGATCCTTGTTTTTTAAGAGTGAAAATCATAAATTCTTGTTAACTTGTATTCTGGTTGTCCTTTTGATCTTGAATATAGGTTAAGATGACTGAATCACAGGGAAGAACTATTACATTACAGATAACAGTAGGAAGACCCTTGACACTCTGAGTCAACTCTTTAGATAAATAATAGTAAGTCTGGCGACAGATGAAGTTAGACTCTAAGGCCATCACGAACTCTTACGAATCCCGTAGTGCCGTGGGTCATTGGCGGAGGCCCACTAGCACGGGTGGCAGGTGTGGGATTGAAACAGCAGATGCCTAAAACTGTTGACATCCGGCTTGGAAACTATGGCACCTATGTAAACAATCACTTGATCACTTGAATCCCGTTATTCATCGATTTGCTCGGCGGGCGCCAGTAACATTTCCATTGGACCCATCGCGTGCCAATGTAGCCCAATTGCATCTGGTTGATTCAGGAATATGAAGAGCCTCAAACCGCTCCTTCAGGGTCTTAACAAGGAAGTCTGACCATCTTGTGGTGGGCGGCCACGTGATCTTTTGACATCCCGTGGGATCCAGTCGGTAACGGCTCTAGTCCAGCGGTTGTCTCCAAATCGCATTACATGTCCAGCCCATCTGATTTTCGTGCCTTGGCAAACGAGACAGCGCCCGGATTCTGGAATAGCGACGGAGGTCAGAACTCCGGATTCCTTCTCTCACTTGAGTGAGACGTGATATTCCAAGCATAGCTCTTTCGATGCCTCTCTGGGAGACTCGAATAGCATTCTCATCCTGCTTTCGGGGGCCCAGGTCTCTGAGGCATATGTTAATGCAGGGAGAACGGTGGAGTGTTTAGGCGATTTCACTCACATATTATTTAAAGTAATGAGTAGTGGTAGTTTCTGTGTGGTTTTTTTTTTTTTTGTTGTTGTTGTTGGTTTGCTTTGAGGGCTGGTCCCGGCCAATGCTCTGAAATCTCTCCTGGTGGTGCTCAGGGCGGAGGTGCTGGGGATTGAAGGTAGTCGCAGCAAAGAGTGAGCTCTAACTTAGTCCTTTGAACCATCTCCCCAACCCCATCATGAGTTTATTTTATTGTTCTAGATGTCAACGTTTTGTCTTATAATAAATACAAGAAATTATAGTATTATTGAATTTTCAGAGAGTGCATGGAGGTGGGTAGATACTAAGGTTTTATTTTTGTTGCAAGATCAGTAAGTGGTTATCAGTAGGGAAGGGGCAATGCAGGAAAATGAGCAAATCGGGAAAGAGGGGACAGTTCTACAGTGAAGGATAAACAGACTTTTAGTGGCAAGCTTAGCGTAGTGTGTTCTCCTGATGATCGTTGGTGATGAACATCTGAAAGGTATTTCAAAAAAAAGGATTCCAAATGTTTACATAAATAAATAAAGCTTGTTGGAACATTGTATGGCCGACCATCAGTCAAGAATACCTTTGTATCGCAAGTCAATCAACATAATACATCATATCAATAAAAGAAAAATAAAGCCATATGATCCTGTCAATAGACGCAGAGAAAGTATTTGACAAGATCCAGCACCCGTTCATGATTAAAACCCTCCAGAAAATGGGAATTGAAGGGACTTTCCTCAAGATAGTTACAGCCATCTACCAAAAGCCCACAGCAAGCATCATTCTAAATGGGGAAAAGTTGAAAGCCTTCCCCTGAGATCAGGGACAAGACAAGGTTGCCCACTCTCACCTCTTTTATTCAATATAGTACTGGAAGTACTTGCCATAGCAATCAGAGAAGAAAAGGACATCAAGGGCATCCAGATAGGCAAGGAAGAAGTCAAGCTATCATTATTTGCAGATGACATGATATTATACCTAGAGAACCCTAAACTCTCTACCAAAAACTCCTAGAAACAATAGACGCATATAGTAGAGTGGCAGGATAAAAAATCAACACCCAAAAAGTCAGTGGCTTTCCTATATACAAATAACTAAAAGAGAAGAAAGGGATATTAAGGAAACGATTTCATTCACAATTGTGCCACAGAAAATCAAATACCTAGGAATCAACTTACCCAAGTGTGTAAAAGGACCTGTACAAAGAAAACTACAAGACACTGCTCCAAGAGATAAAAGAGGACACAAGGAAATGGAAACATATTCCCTGCTCATGGATGGGGAGAATCAACATTGTCAAAATGGTAATACTCCCTAGAGCTCTGTACAGATTCAATGCAGTCCCTATAAGGATACCCATGACATTCTTCAAAGAAACTGACCAAACACTCCTAAAATTTGTGTGGAACAATAAACCCCCAAGGATAGCTAAAGCAATCCTCTGGAAAAAGAAGATGGGAGGCATCACCTTTCCCAACTTCAAACTGTACTACAAGGCAGTAGTAATTAAAACAGCATGGTAGTGGAATAAAAACAGACCTGTGGACCTATGGAATAGAATTGAGTATCCTGACACCCAACCTCAAACACATGATCATTTAATCTTTGATAAAGGTGCAACGAGTCTAAAATGGAGTAAGGGAAAGCCTCTTCAACAAGTGGTGTTGGGAAAACTGGGCAGTGACATGTAAAAAAATGAATTTGGACCTGTGTCTAACACCATGCACAAAAATCAGATCAAAATGGATTAAAGACCTCAATATCAGACTTGAATCCCTAAAGTACATTGAAGAAAATATAGGAAAAACCCTCCACGACATTGAAGCTAAAGGCATCTTCAAAGGTGAAACATCACTAACAAAGCAACTAGAAGAAAAGCTAAACATATGGGACTACATGAAACTAAAAAGCTTCTGCACCTCAAAAGAAACAGTGACTAAGATACAAAAAGCAGTCCACAGAATGGGAAAGAATATTCACCCAATACTCATCTGATAAGGGGTTAATATCCAGGATATATCAGGCACTAGTAGAACTCTGCAAGAAGAAAACAAACAACCCCATCAAAAAGTGGGGAGAAGAAATGAACAGAAACTTCAGCAAGGAAGAAATTCGAATGGCCAAAAAACATATGAAAAAAATGCTCATCATCACTAATCATCAGAGAGATGCAAATCAAAACAACAATGAGATACCACTTTACACCACAGAGACTGGCACATATTCAAAAGAGCAAGAACAACAAGTGCTGGCGTGGATGTGGGGAAAAGGGGACACTCATCTATTGTTGGTGGGAATACAAGCTGGTACAGCCTTTCTGGAAAAACAATATGAACATTCCTCCAAAGACTAGAAATTGAACTCCCATTTGACCCAGCCATACCACTCCTGGGAATCTACTCTGGGAAACCAAAAATACGCAGTGGAAACACCATCCCTACTTTTATGTTCATAGCAGCATTATTCACAATAGCCAGAATCTGGAAGCAATGAAAATCGATGACTGGATAAAGAAGCTTTTGGTACATCTACACAATGGAATACTATGCAGCTGTTAGGAAAAATGAAGTTATAAAATTTGCCTATAAATGGATGGACATGGAGAAGATTATGTTGAGCGATATTAGCCAGAAGGAGAGAGACAGATACAGAATGACTACATTTATTTGCATGGCATAAATATATATGTACATATTATGATACCAATATCCAAGGTCAAGTGAAACATATATCGGGAGGTCTTGTCAAAGGTGGAAATTATCACAAACATGTGGGAGTCAGAGGCTAGGTAAGACAGAAAATGGAACAGTGTGCTTACAATTATCGAGGGTACTAATGCCAACCTAGAACTGAGCATTAAATAGAGGCAAAAAGATACACATGACAACCCTTTAATGTATGTTCTGTAATCCATAGTCTGGAGGGGAAGGAAAAGAGAAAGAGAGAGAAAGGGAAAGAAATAAACAACCTGCCATGGAGGAGGGGCTGGGGAGGGAGGAGGGAACCGGGTAGTTGGTGGTGGGAGATGGGCACTGGTGGCGGGATGGGTGCTGGAACACTGTATGACCAAAACCCAAATATGAACTTTTTAATTGTATATATTTGTAATTGTAAAAATAAAAATTAAAAAAAAGAATACCTTTGTAATTAATGGTGACTCACTTAAAAACAAAAAAACAAAAAAAAACCGTGGGGGCCAGAGAGGTAGTACAGCTATTAAAGGCCTTGCTTTGCACACAGCCAACCTGGGTTTGGTCCCCAGCACACTTGAGTCTATCCTGAGTGATCCCTGAGTGCCAAGCCAGGACTAAGCCTGAGCACCCCAGGGTGTGGCCCAAATAACAAAACGTAAACGTCAGAAGTGTGTATTTTGCTCATCTTTAACTGACAGTATAATTACTGCAGCAAAAGTACTGTAACATCATTTTTCAGTAGGTTTAATGGTGTAGAGATCAGAGACTAATTGTTATTTTTTGTTTATTTTGGTTTTTGGCCACACCAGTGGTGGTCAAGGGCCCCTCCTGGTTTGTGTTCAGGGTCCACTGCTGGAGGCCCTGGGGAACTTGTGGTGCCAGGACTGGTGCCACGTGTGGAAGCCACGCACTGGGCAAGTGTCTCTCTGGCCCTGACTTGACTTTTTCTATTTATAGTTTGTTAAAATGAAATACCGATGGCAGATGTTGGGAAAGATAGGAGGACTTTTGTTCTTTGGCACATGCGTTTGTTATATAACCTTTTAAGTATTTGACCTCTAAAACCATTGACAACATTTTTCTTAGGCAAGATTGGTCAGAATTTCCAGAAATTCTGATTCCTACATGACACTGCTCTCTGTTAGAGAAAGCTGCAAACATATTCTTTTTTTTAATAAGTTCTTTTTTTTTTTTAATTTCCCCCCAATTTTATTACACCATTTTAGACATACAATTGAAAGATGCTCATGTAGAGTTTTGGTTCTACAGTGTTCCAACACCCATCCCTCCACCCAAACCCATCTCCCATAACCAATGTCCCTACCTCCCTCTCTCCTCCCACACCTCAACTACTTGGCAGGTTCTATATGTCATTTCTCTCCTCTTTATCTCTCCCTCCCGCCAAATTTTCCTGCACATCATGGAATGCAGTGCATTAAAGGACATTACTATTTCCACTATTTTAATGGACTGCTGCCGCAAGCGGCCGCCAACCTGGGCTCGAACTGGTTTTGCTCTGTTAATCTGGTCGTGAAGCAGTTTCCCAGCGTCCAGACAGTGAAGGTGGTGGCTAGTGTCTCATCCGGCTGCTTCCGGGACCCCCCAGAGGTGATGGGCCCACTCCCAAAACCCATCTGCCCTCCCGGGGGCCATAGTCAGCTGGGCCCGGGCGAGCAGAGTTCCAGCCTCCCCAGCCGCTTGTGAGGCTCTTCATGCTATGGCTGGTGGCCCCAGGGCAGCTCCTGGGGGGGCCACCAGGCTCGACAAAATGGAGTGGGGGATGGCCGACCCCCTGACTCCATCTGGCGAATTCCTAGTGATTCCCGCTTCTGGGAGCCGCCTCCCTGGGCTCGAACTGGTTGCAAACATATTCTTGATATGAAGTCATTGGCTCACTTTATATAATGTAGTTCTAAATCGTCAATGGATTGACTCATTCCTAACCTATAAGTTTTATTTACTTAATTTTTATTTTTTAAATTGCATCACTGGGATACAAAGTTGTTCATGATACAAAGTTGTTCATGATTGTTCATGGGCTTCAGACATACAATGTTCCAAAAAGTCCCTTCACCAGTGTACATTTCCCACCACCAGTGTCCCCAGTTTCCCTCCTGCCTCACACCTCCCTATGAAAGCCATAAAGTTTTATTTTTTTTTTTAAAAAAGTTTTTTTTTTTTAAGTATTTTATTATACCACCGTGAGATATACAAATAAAAGATATACAATTAAAAGTATTTTGGGTTTTGGTCAAAGTGTTTCAGCACCGTCCCTCACCAGTGCCCATCTCCCACCACCAACATCCCGGTTCCTCCCCCCAGCCCTTAGTTCTTATTTCTTCCAGAAAGCCATAAAGTTTTAAATAAATGACACTTTAAAGGTAGGTGAGATAACTGACTCTCAGTTTTTATTTTTTTAGGTATATGTAGATTCAGGTTTACCTCATAATGATTTGATTCTATCTTATGAGATGATCACCACAATAATTCTCAATAACATCTGTCAGCATATAAGAATAAAAAAATAAGAATTTTTTTTGTTTTGGGGGGGCTACACCTGGTGATGCTCAGGGGTTGTTCCTGGTACTCAGGAATTAATCTTGGTGATGCTTGGGGGACCATATGGGATGCTGAGAACTGCTCTCATGGACTGGAAGTAGGGGCGAAGGTGCGTACCCGCATGTGAATGGCCCTGTCTCATTCCCCAGCACCCCCGGGCCCTCGAATGCCCAGCTGATTGAGAAACATGGGTATGATACTGCTTAGGAGACTCATGCCTCAGCCCCAACCCCCAAAAAAAGTGCTCTTCGAAGCTTTGATGTAGCATTATGGTATTTTGACTACAGCCACCATGCCCTGCAGCATTGCTGTGACATTCACTTGTAATCAGAAGTTTGTACATCTTGATCCCTTTACCCAAATCCCTTATTCTTGTCCCATTGCCCCAGCCTCTCACACCCACCAGTCTGAATTTTGTATCTGTGATTATTTGTTTGAGATCCCATATAATTATGTACTTATTTGTTTGAGGTTTCATATAATTGAGAATATAAAGTATTTTTCTTTTTCTAACTTATTTCGCTTTGCATAATGCTCTTTAGGTACATTTATATTGTGATTTCCTTCTGTTCTACAGCTGAGTATTTAATTTTACATGCATACATTACAGCCTCTTTGTGCCTTCATTGGTTGGTGCTTAGGGCTGTTTTCATTTCTTGGTTAGTGTAAACAGTGTTGCATTACATATCAATTGTAATGCATTCTTTTTTCAATATGATTCTCTTCCCGTCCTGCCTTTCGACAGCGTTTGCATGGTCATTTACAGTGGATTTCCAGGCATACAGTGTTCCTACTTCCGGTCTGACCAGTCTGTGTCCCCACCCCTCGGCTGCTTACCCAGATTCCCTCCCACCCCCATCTGACTCTGACAGTTACATTTTGAAGTTTAATTGTGGTAGTTTGGGTTGCGTGCTTATGTTAGTGTTAGATCTAGTGTTGGATCTGCTCCATCCACTACTACCAGTCCTCTTGCTTCTGCCTTCCCTTCTCTCCTCTTTCCTTGACATGTTTGTTTCTGTAATTTAGAGTTAGTGATTTGCCCACCTTTGCTTCTTATCACTTCCTGTACAGGTGATTCTCTCCCCTACAGATCAGTGAGTACAGTAATTTGTCCTTGTCCTTCTGACTTCACATAAGGAGAGGGTAACTTCAGTTCCATCCATGTTCCAAGGAATTTCATGACTTCATTCCTCCTCACGGTTGATTAGTACTCACTGTGTGTATATACTGCAGTTTTATTAGCCCTACTCTTGTCATGGATGCTTCCATGGCTTGGCTATTGTGCCAAGTGCCACGTGACATAAGTATGAATACATATTTTCTTTGTTTTGTCTTGACTTTGAGGGCCATAGTAGGTAGTGCTCAGGGATTACTCTTGGCTCTGTGTTCAGGGATCACTCCTTGGTGGGCTCAGGGTACCATTTTAGGTGTTGGGATTGAACCTGAGTTGGCTGTGTGCCCGACCCACTTTACAATAGCTCCAGTCCCAACGCGTCTTTCATAATCATTCTGAGTCAGTGATTTTGCATCTTGTGAGTAGACATGAAGCAGTGGGGTCACTGGGTCATGTGGTAAGTCATAGATAGCTCTATTTTTAGTGTTCTGAGGAATCTCCAGAACATTTTCTGCAATGACTAACCCAGATAACATTCCCACTGGCTGTGTACACAAGCTCCTGTTCTACAACATGCCCCAGGACAGGTTGTTCTTATCTTTTTCTGACAATTGTCACTGGTGTGAGGTGATATCTTGTCATCTTAGTTTGGATTTCCCTGGTAAGTGATGATGATCATTTTTCGTGCACCTACTAGCATTTTTTTCTTCTGAGAAAGAAGCCTTTGTTCATTCCCTCTCCATGTTTCAATTTGTTTAATGGATTTATTGATGCTGATTTTTATGAGTTATTTTTATATCTTGGATATTAACCCTTTATCTGAAATACTGTATGTGAATATTTTCTTCCAATCACTAGGGTGTTTCTTTTGCTATGGAGTAACTGTTTAATATAGTCTCAATTGTTTCTTTCTTGTTTCTGTTGTTTTTGCCAGTAGAGTAATATTTTTTTATTTTTTATTTTTATTATACCACCATGAGATATACAATTACAAAGATGTTCATGATTGGGTTTCAGTCATACAGTGTTTCAGCACCCATCCCTCCACCAGTGCCCATTTCCCACCACCAGTGTCCCCAGATTCCCCCCCCTCCTCCAGCCTGCCTCTATGGCAGGCACTTCTATTTCTCTTCTCTTCTTCTTTCTCTTCTCTTCTCTTCTCTTCTCTTCTCTTCTCTTCTCTTCTCTTCTCTTCTCTTCTCTTCTCTTCTCTTCTCTTCTCTGCTCTGCTCTGCTCTGCTCTGCTCTGCTCTGCTCTTCTCTGCTCTCTCTTCTTACATATTTTTGCTTGCAATACATACATTTAGGGGTTGTCATATATATTAAAAACCTTTGCCTATGTTCACTGCTCAATTCTAGCCTGGCATTATCATTTCCAACAATTGCTAGCACAATAGTCCCTTCTCTGTCTTACCTACCTCTGACCCCCCACTTACTTGTGGGAGATTCCTATCATTGACAAGTGTCAGGAAGCTGTTGGGGTCCCCAACAATATCAGGAAATGGATTTCCTTCTATCTCCAAGGTTGGCGGGAATGGATGAAAACTCATGAGTCCAATGCAGTTCCAAAATACTTTTACTAACTCAATAACAAAACAAGCTCTGCCACTACAATCCAAAATAATGGGATTCCCCAGACCTCTAGCTTTTGGTCAGAACTCTGTCCATGCACCATGCACTCGGCCCAAGTCTCCCACCAAAGTGGATGATCCTACCTCAAGTCAGTCCCATTATATATCCAAAAGTAATCCTATCTTCAGGGAGGTAGTGTCAACAAAGATCAAGGAATCAGCTTCTAGGTGTAGAGGTAGGGTGCTTGTTTCAGGTCTAAACAAATGATTATGCCAGGGACTAGTCCCTTTCTCAGAGAGTATCTCATGTCAAAACACTGGAGAGAGAGAGAGAGAGAGAGAGAGAGAAAGAGAGAGCTGGTATAAAGAAATACATCTCAATGGATGTAGAGTCATAGGGAGAAACACATCATAATTTTATGGGTTTCATGCAATCCCTGATGGTACAAGGTCTGTCTATTTTCTGTTCTGTACCAAGGTGATTCTGAGTGTCTTGTCCTCTGCTTACTGAAAAGGTCACACTCACCCGCTTGAGGGAAAACTAGCATGAACCTTCCTTCAATCTAAAATGATAGTCTCAACATAGCCGGGGTGGTGGTCTCCTGGTAAATTCTAACTGTTCCACACTGGGACCAGTGGGTATTAGGAGGAATTGTGCCCAATCTAGATAACATTGAAATCATAGTAGAGATTATAGTAATATTTCAGAAGTTACTGATTCACAGTCAAAATGACTCTAGTAGCTGCCACACCCCCATCAGTGTCTACAGAAGAGAGATCTCATTAGCATGAACCCTGGCCTCAGGACATGTAAATAGCTTATGCTATAAGTGGATTAAAAGCAAAGCTCCCAAGCTAGCTAGGCCTGTTATCCAACAGATAAGTCCTCCTGGTCCGTGTAATGCCTGGCCTTGGATATTGATCTCATATTACTTTTATTTTTATATCCCACAAATGAATGCAGTCATTCTATAGCTGTCCTTTTCCTGGAATGTTCTGCTTATATTTTTCTCGGTGTATCTTATGGTATCGTGCCTAATGTCAAGGTCTTTGATCTACTTTGGACAGCATCATTCCTCACTACTGGCCCTGCACTCAGGGATCACTTGGTGATGCTCGGGGATATGGGGTGCCAGGGATGGAAGTCTGATCAGCCACATGCCACACAAGAGCCTTACTTCATATGTTGTCACTCTGGCCCCAGAATGGACATTTTTAATAGTACTTTCTTTGGAGAAAAGCGATATAATTTTCAGAGAAATTTCAGAAGTGGAATTGCTAGATCATAGGCAGTTCTGTTTTTAATTTTCTGAGGACTCTCTAAACTTGTCCATTTTGACTGGGCCAGTACAGTCACACCAGCTGCGAAGCTCTTCCTCCACAGCCTTGCCAACACATTATTCTTTTCTTTTTGTGTTATAGACTAATAGGTGAGAGATGATCTTGCAGTACCTGATTGGTGTTGATTTGGATTTCCCTAGTTACTGATATGAGCACCTGTTCAAGTACATGTTGGTTATCTGTATCTCATCTTTGGGGAAATGACTGTTCACTTCCCTCTAACTCATTATGCATAGAAATGAAATCGATTTGTGTAGAGTGAGTTTATTTTCTATCAACTAACTGAACTTATTTCTAGTATTTTTATAGTGTTTTTAATATTTTCTATGTACTCTATCTCATCTGCAAATAGCAAGGTTTTGTTTATATTTTTTTCTTTTTGGGCCACACCTGGCAGTGCTCATGGGCTACTCTGGCTTATTGCTCTAGGTGTCATTTCTGGCAACACTAGGGGACTATGTGGGACTGGGACCAAAGCAGCCTCCCACATGTAAGGACTGTACTCAGCCTGTTGAGCTTTTGCGCTGCAAATAGCAAATTTTATTTCTTCAGTTTGTATTACTTCTGTTTATTTTTTCTTGCATAATAGCTCTGGTCAAGGAGAGCTGCTCCTTGCTCTCCCTGTGCCCAGCCACTCATGAGGCGCCCAGGAGGCATGGCGGGTTCTAGCCCTGGCCCGCCACCCCAGCAGAGCCTCACAACAAACCAGATGACCCCTCCTCCCGACTCCATGGGGCCGCCATTTTCCACATCCGGACTTCCCTTTCATCACAACTCCACCCAGCAGACCAGACTGTCACAGCCCGGATCATCCACACCCACCCTGCAGCAGTTTTTTTTTTTTTTTTTTTTTTTGCAATCCGGCCCAGGTATGCTGAACCAGAGACTCTCAGACATGGGGCAGAGCTGCTCCCTGCTCTCTCTGAGCCAGTGGTCTAGGCGCCTGGGGGCATGGCGGGTTCAGCCTGGCCCCCCCCAGCAGGCCTCACAACCAGCACCCCGACTCCATGGGGGCCGCCATCTTCCACATCCAGATTCCCTCTTGTCACAACTCACCCAGCAGCCAGACTATCACAGCCCGGTCATGACACCACCCTGCAGCAGTTTTTTTCCAATCTGGCCCAGATATGCTGAACCAGAGACTCTCAGACATGGGACAGAGCTGCTCCTTGCTCTCCCTGTGCCCAGCCGCTCATGAGGTGCCTGGGAGGCATGGCGGGTTCTAGCCCCCTGGCCCGCCACCCCAGCAGAGTCTCACAACAAAACCAGACCAGACAACCCCCCCTGACTCCATGGGGGCCGCTATCTTCCACATCCGGACTTCCCTCTCATCACAACTCCACCCAGCAGACCAGACTATCACAGCCCAGCTCCGCCACGGCCACTAGCGGCGTGTGGTTCATCAATAAATGCTTTATTCAGAGGGTGACTACAAGAGTATGCCACCTGCACGGCAAGCCTGGCAAGCTGCTCTTGTTGTATTTGATATGCCAAATACCAATAACATTTATATTAGATCATTCCCATGGCCTAATATAATGGTTTGAGGCTCTTTATGTTCCTGGAGCAAGTGGATTCCTTTGGGTTCTACTAGCATGAGACAGGACATATGGAGATATTACTGGTGCCCGCTCTAGCAAATAGATGATGAATGGGAAGATAGTGATCCATAGAATAGCTCTGGTCATGCCTTCCAAAAAATATGTTTATTAATTTTGGTTTGGGTTAAATAAAGTAGTGTGAGAGAGCCAGAGAGACAGTACTGTGGTTCAGGTGCTCACATTGGATGAGGCTGATCAGGGTTTGATTCCTAAATCATTTATGGCAGACTCCCTGAAGCACCACCGGGGAGTGATCCCTCATCTCAAAGCTAGTATCAAGCCCTGAGCACCTCCAGTTGTGGCCCCCAAAGAAAACAACAAAACAAGGGAGTGATGAGAATGGACATCATTGTGGAGTTCCAGATCTTGAGGGGAAAAGGTTTCATTTTTGCCTCTATGAATGTTATTCACTGTGAGCTTATCCTATATGGCCTTTCTTATATATATCATAACTGAAGAATAAATTATGGTTTTCTTTTCCCCATTATAGACTGTCTTTATCTTAAGTGGATGTTGAATTCTGTCAGACGCCTCTTCAGCAACTACTGATATGATCATAGATTTTTTAGTTTCATTCTGTCATATGATGTGTTGCTTTTAATTTATTTGCATAGTCTTGAAACAGTTTGCATCCCTGGAAACTCATCACAATTTAAAAAAAGAAATGAAAACAGAAAGGAATATCACTGGTAAAAGCAGGACTAAAATCTAAAACTAGGGTTTTTTTATTATGGCCTCATAAGTATAAAATTTAATGACTTTAATAATCATTTCCACATGATTTATAGCCATCACTAAGATTTAACCCCAGACTATTTTATTTACCATGAAAAAAACCCAGTATCTGCTGGCAGTCATCACCCAGTCCTCGGCAACCACTGATCAAGCTTCTATCCATATAGACCTGGCTGTTATAGATATTTATACATGTGGAAGTTGGTCCGAAGGATGTGAGTTATTGTTAAACTACTTAACATATGGAATCACACAACATGAGAGTTTTAGTGTGTCTGGTTTCTTTCACTTAGCATAATGCTAAGTAAAAGTTTGACCCATATTTCATTCCTTTAAATTTTAAAAATTATTTGTTTGGGCTGGATGCCTCCCAAACAATACTCTGGGACTCCTCACTCCCAGAAAACTCAGCCGCAGGTGCTGGAAAGGGCTGACCTGGGTTCAGTTCCCAACGTGATTCCTAGCCCCCTTCCAGCGGCGATCCCTGAGTGCAGAGCCAAGAATAAGCCCCTGTGTGCTGCGGGCTGTGGCCTCAAAACCAAAAAAAAAAAAGAAGAAGAAAAGAAGAAAGATGAACAGACATTTCCCAAAATAAGATATACAGATGGCCAGTAAGCATACAAAAAAGGTGTTTATCATCACTTATCAGAGAAATGCAAATCAAAATAACTACAGTGTCATCTCACTCCAGTGAGAATGGCGTATAAAAAAAAAAGTTTTGGAAAGAAAATATTAGTCAGGATTTGGTGAAAAGGGAACCCTATTCACTAGTGGTGGGAATGTTGTCTAGTTGAGCCTCTGTTGAACACAGCACAGAGAAGGAAAACTAAGACTAGAATTTGCATATGACATCATGGTTCCACTTTTTTGGTGTCTACTCCTTAAATGTAGAACATTAATTTGAAAAAGATACATGCACAGGAGCTGGAGCAATAGTATAGCAGGTAAAGCACCTGCTTTGCATATGGTGGACCCAGATTTGATCCCTGGCATCACTTATGCACCTGAGCACCACCAGGAGTGATCCCTGAATGAAGAGCCAGGAATAACCCTGGAGTGTCACCAGATGTGGCCCCCAAACAAACAAAAGAATATAGGCAAACCTATGCCCATTGTGGTGGTGGTGCAGTGTTCATTTTATGGAAACCACCGAAATGTCCAATGACAGGTGACTGGATAAAGAAGTTGTGGTAGATATACCTGCTGGAATACTATGCAGCTCTACAAAAGATAAAATTTGCAATTTGCTATAACTTGGATGGAATTGGAGCATTTTGTGTTAAGCAAAGTAAGTCAGAAGCATAAATCCAAATATTGAATGATCCCATCCATTTGTGGTATATAAAAGAAACAAAACAGTGGTTTAGGTAGTGTTGAATGTGACTGACCCTTGACCTTGGAGTACAAAACCAGATCACTAAGCAGTGGTGAGGGAAAAGGAAGAGGCAGACTAGAAGGAACATACAGACAGCAGTGAATAATTTTGAGAACTTTGATGGTGGTAAAGGTGCAGTTCCTTTATCAGAGTCTAACACTGTTCTGTAACCATGCTATCTAAACTACAAGAGTAATTTTTAATTGGTGTTTTTTTATATATACACAAATCAATGAACTATATCAGGAAAGGTAAAAATTCATAAGATCATATCAACATATGCAGTAAAAGCATTTGGGCTCTATACTCAGAGATCATTCCTGGCCGTGCTCAAGGACCATATGGGATGCTGGGGGATTGAACCCAGGTTGACTGCCTGGAAGCAAGCACCCTGCTGCCTATACTGTCGCTCCAATCCCCTTGACAATTTTTAAGGCAAACAGTATGAAGTATTAACTTGGACTCAAGTGTCAAGCTAGCATTCTGATGTTTGCACAGAGGTATCAGCTGTGAGAGACAGGAGGTTCTGGATTTGCAAAACGTGCTCATTCCCCATAGTTGTCACACATGGTGTCTTTCTTACTTGTTGATGTGCTGGTGAGGGTTGGACCCTGAACGAGTAGAACACCCACAAAGATGGTCAAATAGAGCACCCACAAAAAAGTTTCCACGAACCACTTGGGGGAATAGCACCACGTTATTAGGTGGAACAGGGATATTTAAATTGGCGGCAGTAGGGTGTGAACTCTGTCAGCCAATCAGGTAGAAGGATGAAGATAGGCAAAATAGGGTGTGTGCTTAATCCTAATTGGGTAGGGTATGAAAGGGATTAAAACAGAGTGTGTGCTTCTATGTGTGTGCTTAATGTGTTTAGCTGCACTTAATCAGTTCACACAATTACACTGTGGTCTCAGTTCATGCAGGAAAGAGACTGGGGGTGATCGAAATAGATCAACGCAGAGAAGGAAAGCTCTCACAGCTCTGAGACAGGGCGCCCCTTTGGGCTGGCTTTCTAAAATTGTGTTGTTCGTGAGTCGTCCGTGGGGTTGTGTCTCTGAGCAGGCATCAGAAAGGTGTTGTCTACAGTCTTCCGTGAGCCTGTGTCTCCGAGCAGGCACCAGACTGTTTCTGTAGTGCTGGATCAGAGCAGACAGGAGTAAGTACCTGCACACAGTGTCACTGCGTGAGGCAGAGGCAAGGCCAGGATGCGGCCCAGAGAGCAGGAAGCGGGTTTGTCTCCTCCTCTTCCTTCAGCCTTGCAGCTCCCTCAGGCACCCCAACCTACACAGCTGAACAGAGGCACCACAGAGTGTACAGCCATGTGTTGTCACAGGACGTTTATTTTTTCTTTGCAAAGCCTTAGAACAAGCTTGTGGTTGTTTTCCACATGCTCACTGCAGGGCTTGTCAAGGTAGTGCTAAGGAGCTCTCGAGAGAAGAATGTGTGCTGCCTCTCGGCACGCGTCACTTTCCTGCAGCCTCTGTCTGATGGCTTGCTAGAAACCCCAGTTTGTGGCTGTAGGCCAGAACTCTCAGAATCGCGGGCCCTGGGATTCTCAAGAATGTTGGGAGAGGGCTCCAAGGACTGGAGTGATGTGCCAGCAGAAGGCGGGGATAAAACCTGGGCTGACCGTTTGCAAGGCTACGCTCCCTCCCTGTCCGTCCCCCACCCCCAACAAAAAACGTTTTAACAGACATGTATGGGAAATGGGGCTGTAGAGCATTAGAGGCCTTGTATGTCATTTGCCTTGCATGTTCTTCAAGTCCAAGTACCACATGTTCCCCTAAGCACCACTGGGTTGACAATGACGGCCCTTCCCAAGCAGAGTAGATAGTGGTCCCCAACACTGCCAGGTGTAGCCCAACAGTCCCCCATGATATAAACTAATGTTTGAGAACTACTTACGTGGCTTCAAAATGTCATAAAAGGACATCATTGTGGAGCTGAGCACGTTTCACAAATCTGAAACTCTGTAAGCATCTCGTTGTTTCCTCATCTTCCAAAGGGGCATATGGGTGAGCCAGAGCCATAGGACAGCAGCTGAGGCATGCGTCTTACATGTGGCTGGCCCACGTTCGATCCCCCAGTACCCTATAAAGGGTTCCCTCAGCTCACCAGGAACGAACCCTGAGTGCAGAGCCGGGAGAAAGCCCTGAGCATTGCCAGATGTGGCCCAAAACAAACAAAAAACTAAAACTGGGTGTGGTGGGCAAGGGAGATGGCCACAGGGCAGGAGTGCAGGGGATGTGCTTTGCGTCCAGCTGGTACCACCCGTTGGGGGTCTCAAAATAAAACAAATCACCTATAGGATTTTTTTTTTTACCTATAGAATTCTTGAGCAAATGAGCGTAGGGCATACAAATGTGCTTATACACCATCTGAAACATACACATTGACCATTAAGTCAGTATAATTAGATAATACTTGAATTTTGTGAGTTTGGTATTGCCTTAGTCTTTAGTGTGTATCTGAGGAGGCTCAGGCGTGGTCCTCGGAGGTTCGCGGGCTCTGAGGGCACGGTGCTGACATGAGCCCCAGCCCTGTGCACCACATCCCTGCGTTGGCCTTGGTTACAGCAGTTAGAATTATATGGCTCAGGCTCAGATCAACATGTATTCGGGTGCCCATGGATAACGCAGCATCCTATTCGAGGTTGCAAAAGAAATAACATGTGTTGTCCATACAGATATTAAAATCGAGTTAATGGGGTGGCAGACAATAACTAGAGACACATTTGCAGTGGCATATCGACACACAGTTCTAATAGATAAATAAGTTGAATGATTTGGCAGAGAACTAGAGGAGGATGCTCATATATGTGAATTCTGAGAAATTTACAGTTGATCTGTTTTGCAGGCTGGGGATCAAACCAGGCTTCATACCTGTGAAGAGTGTGCCTGTACTGAGCCACATCCCCCTTCTGAGAAAGGGGTATTTCCAGAGACTGAAACGAGGAGAAAGCTCTCTCCTGTGAAGGGCAGGGACAGGCTCCAGACACACCACACAGCGCCATGAACCTCACACCACACAGCGCCGTGAACCTCACACCACACAGCGCCGTGAACCTCACACCACACAGCGCCGTGAACCTCACACCACACAGCACCGTGATCCTCACACCACACAGCACCGTGATCCTCACACCACACAGCACCGTGATCTTCACACCACACAGCGCCATAAACCTCACACCACACAGCACCGTGATCCTCACACAACACAGCACCGTGATCCTCACACCGCACAACACTGTGATCTCACACCACACAGTACTGTGAACCTCACACCACACAGCATCGTGAACCTCACACCGCACAACACTGTGAACCTCACACCGCACAACACTGTGATCTCACACCACACAGTACTGTGAACCTCACACCACACAGCACCGTGAGCCTCACACCGCACAGCACCGTGATCTCACACCACACAGCACTGTGATCCTCACACCACACAGCAGCGTGAGCCTCACACCACACAACATCGTGAACCTCACACCACACAACACTGTGATCTCACACCACACAGTACTGTGATCCTCACACCACACAGCACCGTGAACCTCACACCACACAGCACCGTGATCCTCACACCACACAGCACCGTGAACCTCACACCGTACAGCACCGTGAACCTCACACCACACAGCACCATGATCCTCACACCACACAGCACCATGATCCTCACACCACACAGCACCATGATCCTCACACCACACAGCACCGTGAACCTCACACCACACAGCACCGTGAACCTCACACCGCACAGCACCGTGAACCTCACACCACACAGCACCGTGATCCTCACACCACACAGCACCGTGATCCTCACACCACACAGCGCCATGAACCTCACACCACACACAAGCGCCATGAGACCTCACACCACACAGCACCGTGAACCTCACACCACACAGCACCGTGATCCTCACACCACACAACACCGTGATCCTCACACCACACAGCACCATGAACCTCACACTACACAGCACTGTGATCCTCACACCACACAGCACTGTGAGCTTCACACCACACAACACCGTGATCCTCACACTACACAGCACCATGATCCTCACACCACATAGCACTGTGATCCTCACACCACACAGCACTGTGAGCCTTACACCACACAACACCGTGATCCTCACACCACACAGCACCGTGAGCCTCCTCCGTTTCACTTCCCTTTGTTGCCATTGTGTGATAACTGGGGGCCAGACACACACACACACCCTCTGGCTCTGGTGCTCGCGCTTTTTAGTCAAGCTTCTAGGGAGCCTCACTTCTGTTTGCCGGGCTTGCATACTCTGGTGTGGTTCTTGCCAGAGCACCCAGCTGGCTGTGTGCCTTCACACCGTAGCTTACTCCCACACCTGGTTGTGAGCCCACACACTATAACTACTCTCCAGGAGTACATACCTGGCTGTGGGTTGCTCACTGTAATTCAGTCTTCAGGAGCGAGTCCTGCGCATTATAGCTATACTCCCAGGAGCACACACCTGGCTGTGGGCCTGCTCACTATAGCCTACTTCCGGGAGTACCAAGTGGCAGTTTCATTGCAAGTCACCCAAGGGACCTGGTGCTACTCAGGCCCTGCAGTGCTGGAGTTAGGTGGTGCTCAGGACCTTCCAGGGCCACACCCAGGGGCTCAGGGCAGTCCGGTGGAGCTGGGGATCTAACTGAGTCATCTGCATGCACTTTAGCGGCTGCGCCATCCCTCCTGAACTTCTTATTGTTTAACGTTTAGATTCACAGGCAAACGTATGCTCTTGCTTGATCAGATGTTGCTAAGAAAACAATAGTCATTTTGCTAGTACTTTAAGAATTAAAAGGCACTTATGCTATAAAGCGGCAATGACGGTGCTGTCAGGCAGTGGTGCTTGGCGGTGAGGTGCGATAAATGTTGTCATCCAAAGCATACAGGCTAACTCTTTTGTAACCAAGTTGCCTAATGTGTAATTTTTCTAAGACTAATCCAGTGGGTAGGAGCGTGCTTTGATGCCATGATCACAGTCTAAAAATGACTTTCCTTGAACATGGATTTTTTTGTAGCACTACCAAGTAGCCACCAATAGGGAGGGGTCTAGTTTATTGATTTGTGATACAACCATACCGTGAAATGCTGCTCCGTTATTAGAGAATGCAGCGTTCTGCCTGTCATGATATGGATTGATTTCCGTTTAGAAAATAAGGTTACAATCGTGTGTCGAGTGTGCATGCCATTATTGGGGTACTTTAAAGATATTAAATTTGAATCTATCTAGATTATTTTTGGAAGGTTAGACCAGAAGTAGTGACAGAGACTACCTCAGAGATAGGGACTAAGCCTAAAGGGTCAAGGGCAGAAGGAAGACATTATTGTCCCTGAAAGAGTCCTGAAAAGCACTATAGAATTTAAGAGAATGTTTCTGGGTGCAATTAGGGAGGGAAGACTAAAGTTTTACTTAGCAATTTTTTTAGCTAAACAGGTAATTGTAATATATATATATATATATATATATATATATATATATATATATAATAATTTCTAGAGAAATATATAGTAGTTCCACAAGTGGAAATAGTTTCCTGATTTTTTTTTTTTTTTAGGTGGTGATAGTGGACTGGATGGGTTAGGAGGACCAACAGGTGTACAGCTTGGAAGTCCAGATAAGAAAAAACGCAAGACTAATGCGCAGGTAAGCTGACATGCCTGTAATGACAGACTTCCTCTGTGGGTATGATTAGCCTAATGGTACAATGTGAAATCTCGTTATGGGTTTTATTTCCTGTCCATATTCAGAACCTAATCATGAATTCTGCAGAGCTTGTTACTGTTGTTTGTTTGTTTCTTTGTTTTGATTTTTGGGTCACAGCTGCAGGGCTTTCTCCTGGCTCCGCTCAAGGATCACTCTTGGTGGTGCTTGGGTGACCCACCCTGTACAGTGCCAGATTCGAAGCAGGGTGAACTCATACAAGGCAAGCTCTTTACCCCTCCTATCTCTCCAACTTGGTGATTGCATTTTTAACCTGGTTTTATAAGTTTGTAGCTTGTGACTGTTCTTGAACTGTCAGCCTGCAGTGGATATTAGAAGCACGTTGCAGAGAAGTTAAAATGCTTCTTTTCAAATCTAGTTTTAAAAAAGTATAAGTGCCTGTAATTCTAAAAAAGATTTTAAAACATATGGAGACAACTTTTAAGTAAATAATGTTTTAAGAGTTCCAGTGATGACGTGCATGGTGCGTCTGCCCGAAAAGAGCCGTATGGCAGCACCTGTTGCCGTCAGTAATCTGTGGTAAATTGTAAATGCTGCCTTTTCCGGAGGGGGTGGGAGGGCACACCCAGCAACCCTCAGGGGTTGCTTCTGGCTCTGCACCCAGGAATAACATCCATAGGGGTGCTGGGGACCAAACCCTGGTGAGCCAGCATTGCAAGACAAGTGCCTTACTCTCCATTCTCTCTCTCCAGCCCCTAAAGATTGGTTTTTATGCAGTTACATTTATAAATGTGAGTCACGATTTTTATGATGAAAACTAAGCACATATGATGTGTGTACAGATTCCTTGTTTTGTTTTGTTTTTTGTTTTGGCCTCCCATCTGTCCAGCCTGTGGTGTGATTAAAACGAAGATTTTGTTCTGTCTGAGACTTAGAGCTTCATGCTTTGCAAATGTTTCCATAGCTGCTCCCTGAAAAATTAGATGCTGTGTATTGTTCTTTAACTTATGGCTATTTGGAAATAGAAAAACTGATTTTAATTAGAATTTAAAGTTTCCAGTTCTAGAGTTCAGGACATATATATTAAATGAAAATTATGTTACTTAAGCTTTTTTTGAAGGAGTTTGAAGTAAAAATAGATTTGAACTAGAAAAGCATTCTTTATCTTGCTAAGTGATAGAAACCTACACGATTTTACCCTGAACTATAATGAAATAATTGGCATTAAAAGGTCAAGTAAAGGATTAAAATTTTGTAACACTGCAAGAGAAACTTTACAAAACTAGTTTCCTAAATGTTAAGATAACCGGATAATCTGTTGCTGTTGCTTTTATTTTCTTCTCTATTTTTTGGTTTGGGGGCCACACTTGGAGATGCTCAGGGTTAACTCTGGCCTCTGTGCTCAGGAATCACTTGTGGTGGTATGCAGGAAACCATATGGGATGCCAGAAATTGAACCCAGGTTGGCAGCGTGCAAAGCAAGAGCCCTACCCATGCAAGTATCATCCCAGCCCTATTATTGTTTCTTATGGGGGCCTCCCAAGCTGGGCTCAGGAGGCTCCAAGGCTTAAATCCATCAACTGACTGGCAGTTCATTTAGAGAGTCCAAGGACTCGGTACTCACTTGGGCTCGGTGGTGCCTAGAGGTGGTCGGAGGCCTCAAAGGCAGTTCCCCCATGCTGAGCTGAACCCTGTCTTCCTCCGATCCCAGGCATCGGTCTGGTCACTGGACACATGCCTCGGGTGCGCCTTAATCTCTGCCTTATTCCCTGCTCCAAACAGGACAAAATCATGTTCCTTTCTTTCATCAGACACTTGTATCTTTATTTTCTCATTTCAGGGGCCTTCTTTTCCTCCGCTGTCTGAATATGCACCACCACCGAACCCAAACTCTGACCATCTAGTGGCTGCTAATCCATTTGATGACAACTATAACACCATTTCCTACAAACCGCTCCCTTCATCAAACCCGTATCTGGGCCCCGCTACCCTGGCTAGCGGCTACAGCACGTTCAGGGCGCCCCCTCATGTGTCCCGCGGATGTCTGCCCCCTACTGTGCTCCGTACTCACTCAGGGAACCAGCCGCCTCCGTTTCCTCAGAACCCCCTGGGCATGGGTTTTAACCGGCCTCATGCCTTTAACCGGACCACCTGATAATTCGAGTTTTGGAAACCCACCTTACAATAACGCGCTGAATCAGAATGTTAACATCCCCCAACCAGCCCTTCAGACAGAGCCCTGCCGAGAACTTCGGTCAGCTGCCGCCCCAGAACACTGGCCAGATGCCCAACCCGACCTGGCACCCGGCTTTGTTCCCAGCAGCAATTCAATTTCAGTTCTCCACTAGAAGCCAACCATTCATTCATTCCTCCCCCAAATGCATTCGGGCAAGTGAAGGCGCCACCCACCAAGCCAGACTTCAGCCAAGGAGCCCCCAAAAATGCGAGTCAGAATCCTGCGGCACAGGCGCCCCACCTAAGCATGGATGAGGGGGTGCCCCAGGGTAATCTGGAGCTAAAGAATGTCAGTCGAAACAGTGCCGTGAGCCAGGAGCCCAGCCGGGCCGGCAGCACGAAGCTGCCAACAACAGCTGTGCCAATGGGACTCAGACCAAGCCCCGGCCGCCCAGGGGGTGCTCCAGGCCGGGTCCCGCGGAGAAAAGCAGTAAGGCCTCGCTGCACCCCAGCCGGCACGGCCTGTCGTCCTCCGACCCGGTGTACCCCTGCGGAATCTGCACGAGCGAGGTGAACGGCGACCAGGGCGCCATCCTGTGTGAGGCCTCCTGTCAGAAGTGGTTTCACCGCATCTGCACAGGAATGACGGAGACGGCCTATGGCCTCCTGACTGCAGAGGCGTCGGCCGTGTGGGGCTGCGACGCCTGCATGGCCGATGAGGACGTCCAGCTCATGCGCCCCGCGGGGAGGCCTTTGGGCGGCGGTGAGCAGTGACGCGTAGCCGACAGCTACACTCGTGGCCCACCGCCGCACCCGCCAGGTGGCACGGAGTCACAGTGATGAGTTTGATGTCTCGCTTATTTTTGTAAAAGGCACCCAGAAAAATGGTTTTACCCTGTAGTTTATCTTTCTATTCTGCCTCATGCTGTCTTAGTGCACAGTTTGTATTGTCTTTGTTACCTTATACGAAAATGATGTACCTGAAGATGCTTTAGAAAGTGCTAGGCAGACAAATGATGGTGGTAGTTGTTTATCATAGCATAAAAGCCTCCCGAAGGTTTCAGAATAATAGAGTGAGGTAGGCAAAGTTTGGCTTTTCAAAGTTAGGAGTGGTTTGAAAGATTTTTTTTTAATTTCAGTGCTGGACTTTGGTGATAGCACATTAAGCATTTAGTTTAAAACTCTTCCTCCCTAGGAGCTACCTAACATTTTCAAAACAAACTATCCACAACTGTAAGATGGAAGAATGCATATATATCTTAGTGGGCGTTTCTGAAAATAACATGACACCACATTTTCCTCCCCCTCTGGGCTTCTTAAGCGTAGTGCTTTTTGCATTTCCAAGTCAGGCTTTCAGGGCATCTGTGTGTAGCAGTGTGAATCAGGTGTTAGCATGTAGTAGACGCTTAGTATTTGTTAATTAACCTGTGGATTGATCCCACCAAATTGACTGTATTGGCTCAGCAGAAAATTGCAATCAGTAGACCGGAGTTTCTTGTTGTGCTACTTGAATTTAACAATGTCATTATACCCTTCAGTTTCAATTATTGAGTTGTTTTGTTATTGTATTCTAGAGAAATAAATGAGAAAGTATCCTCAAAAGAACCTTAAATACTTTTAAAATACACTTTTATCTGGGACATACTGCAAGTAAGGTAAGTAGAGTCACTGATTCTGCCTTCTGAGACTCTGCTGCTAAAGAATGTGGTGGTGGTTTGAGAGATTATGTTCTTGGGGCCCTGAATTTAAAAATGAGCCTTGGAACCAGGAAGGTGCTTCAGTAGAAAAGCACATGCCTGCATGCGTACCTAGGTTTGATCCCCAGAGCCCCTTCGATGGAGATAAAAATCTATTTTAGCAAAGATCCAAGAAAAGCTGGGGTGAAAGAAAACTCATTATTTGAACCTTTGTAGTAGAAAAATATTCCTACTATGACTGGGGAAGTATAAAATTGGACTTGGGGACCACAAGAAGGATTCCCAAGCACCAAGATGGGAGTAGCTCCTCGCACTGCCAAGGATGCCTTTCCCAAAAAAAATGTTAGCGTATGGGAAGTTTGATTTAGAAAAAGGTCCTCTGGTTAATAAACATGAGTCCGCACTTTAATTTGACAGCACTTGACCCAGCATGTCATAAGCTACTAAAGCTAATCAAATTGTTCTATTTTGTCATGTCTGTAGTAATCACTTGATCTTTGTACAGCAAGCTTCCATCTTTTCATTATTTGGAGTTTTGTGTTTTAAGAAACAATGTTGTGGCAGGAGAGATTGAATAGGAGGTAAGGCACTGGCCTTGTGTGCGGTCCCATTAACTCCCTGACATCACATGGTCCCAGAGCAAAGAACCAGAGATAGCCCCAAGCACTACTCTCCCACAGATCAAAAACTATGTAAATTGAAAAACAACATTCCTCAATTGAAAAGCAGTTATTAGATTTGGATGGCCCAACAATGTATGAGTTTTATGAAAAATGAAATTTAATGTCCTGTTAGAATTATTAGTGCCCATGATACATATTTTTATGCATATACATAAAGATTTTTTGAGTAGTATTTTAATTTTGACCTACACAAACATCAGTTTCCTTTGGTACAAAATAATAGGTTTTCTCCATTTGCCTATGACTAGTTAGAGATGAGTACAAAGTAGCCAAGTGAGAGCCTTGAGGGTCCCAGTTAGGGTTCTTGCCTTGCATGCAGTGAACCAGATTTTATCCCTGACACTGCAAATGTTCCTCCAGATACCATGACTAGTGACCCCTGAGCACCTCCAGGAAAGAGTCAGGAGTAAACTGAGTGTGGCCCAATCCCCAGTCCCCACCCCAAATTCCAATAGTTGTAAAAAATATGTTTTTACACTTTAAGAACTAAAATTACACAAACTTTAATACTGGTTACTCCTTTGTGTGGGAAGTGTCATTAGAAGCAAATTCAGACGCACTATTTGGAACTCTTAATATCTGACATGTGTAGAAGCATGCTTGAAAATTCCATTCTGTTTATAACATCACTTTAGTTAGACATAATTTTCTAAATGTTTCAAGGAATCGAGTCATTTGATCTTGACATACTAGTGAGTCACTATGTCCCTTGCACTGTACCCAATATTCCTTGTCTTAGCACCAGTTGTCTTTTTTTGTGTGTTTCTGAGTATAGCCAGACAATAAGTACAATACTTGTTTGTTCTCAGGTGTACTACATGGCAGTACTTGTGTTATACTCATGGATAACATTGACTTGTAGTTTCTTGTTCATAGTTTCAGTAGTTTGGTGAAAATGTAATAACCTCTCTCAAGCTACTTTAAAGATGCTTGATTTTTCTCTTTCATTTTACATTTCCAGTGATGGTCTTTTTTAAAACTTAAAATTAATGAATTTTCATTAAGGTATTTAGGTCTTCAAAGCACCTTACATAAATTAAAGTCTGTAAAAACTCAAAAAATGCCAGTGTATTCTGATAATGAATCATACAATCATTGCTGATGAATGGCTTTATGTACTTGAGTTAATTTTCTTATAAGTTACACATTTGTCACTATGAAAGTCAAAACTTATCTACATGTTTTTTGGTAAGAAAAGTGATGGACTATGCCAGATAGCTAATTTACCCATTTTGACCTGAAGAAGGCTGCTGTGCAAACTGTTACTGCTTTCTTTCTTTTTGTTTGTTGTTGTGCTCAGGGCTTCTTCCTGCTCCGCACTCAGGGTTGACTCCTGGAGGACGATCACGACGTGCCTGGGATCAAACCGGGGTCCAGCATGCAAGGGCCGCTGCCCGTCCCGTGCACTGTTCCTCCAACCCCTGATGTGACTTTCTTATTCTGAAATATTTGCTCTATACTGTAAAGACTTTAAATATTAAAGCTCTACGCTTAAAAAATGATTTGGTAATGGAGAGCAATACCTGTTTGGCAGGAGCATTGCACCTTTTTTGCTGAGACCCTTCCTCCTGTGCATACAAAGGCACACACACAACAGAGCAGAAAGCCTTAGAGTTTCACCCAAGTCCAATGTGAGGCTTCTCACCAAGACCAAGTTCCTGACAAAATTCTAAAGCATCAGCTTCTTTCTGAGACCTTGTTTATTTCACTAAAGAATTTCTGGTATACTTGCTTCCAGGTGCTACCGGGCTCACTAATACTGAATTAAGCTAGCTTGTAAGAGAAGCCCAAATTATTCTCAGATAGAGTGCTTAGAACTAGATTTGTGGTACATGTTTTCCTTTTGTGTGGAATACTGAGGAGTACTGATATTCTGAGTATTGCTGTTCAAAGTAGATCATGTACATAAACAAGATTCTCTTGTTCTTTATATATTAGCGTGTTATTCAAAATCAATTTTTTTAAATATTTTTCTTTTAGATTCCCATCTCTGCCTTCATGGTAGAGGGAAAATACACTAATATATAGAAGTGTGCTGACTTTAATCTTCAAAAAATAAGTGTCCAGTCTTCGTCTAATACTGTTTCAGACATGCTCATCTTAAGCGTGCTAATACAGTTCAACTCTCATAGCTGCATTTCATAGTAAAATTCATAAGCAATGATTTTCAAGGTAGTTCTAGTTTTGGGTTTCTTTTTCCCAGTGTATAAAGACTTCATATGCATGAACAATCGATGCTATTTTTTAAAATCTTTTTCATTAAAAATATTAAAAACATCTAGACTCCCAAAATTTATATGTAAATAGTGATTTGGAACTCTGTATAAAATGACCTGAACCTTAGGGAAGCTCAGAAAGGCAGTTAACCCATCATGGTGTGCTGAGTGCCCCATTTTCGGTAGGAACTGACCGTTGTAAAGGGAGAAAGAAGTAATGACTTTCCTTTTCCTGGTGTGACTCACGAAGTTCTTTGGTGCGTTTACCACCTGCCCTGTCACCATCCCAAAGTCTCTGGTGACAGGCTTCCCACAAGTCTTGGTGCTTGTGCTTCCACTTCCCACCTTTCCTGGACACCCTGGGCTCTGAGACGCCGTTGCAGGCTACATCGGAAGGAAATGTGTTTCACACCAAACGTGAACTAAGACAGTCAAGAAAGGTGAGATTGTATTTCTTTTGGCCTGTTTATGAGCTGACATTCCATCTACTGCAATTTCAGACAGCTGAACTCCGTCTCCATTACAGTGGGAAACTGACTTGAGAGTACTTTCCCATTCTTCCCTTCAGTTCTTGGAACTTTTTTGTTTTCTTCTACTTTTTTGAAGTTTTCTTTCTGTTCCCAAGTGTTGGAAACTTCTACTTTCACTGTGTTTCATTCATCTAGTTCAGTAGTTAAATCTGCGTTCACTCGCCTTGGGATAGTGGCGGGGAGCTTAGAAGGTAAGACTGTCTCCTCCGGGAGGCAGGGAGACAGTGCTGGGAACATTACCCAGACAAGTTGCTCCTCAGGTAACAAAAGGAAGACAGCCCTTAGCCAGCCCTTACTAAACCCAGGCGCTCTCTGCATCTCAGATTGACCGGCTTTATCTTCCTCATGTTTTGTGAAAACCATGTTACTTGTAACTATATTAAAAATGTATTCTAAATACCTGTACCTTTCTTGTTCTGTAGAAGAGGTAGGTGATGTTGCTTGTTAGTCGAAATATTATCTTTTATAAAAAAAGTCCTGCTTCTTACCATGACGTATGTGACTTAAATGACTGTTTCATATTAAAACTATTTCTTCTTTATGTACTGTTTACATATACCTCTTTTTTTGGGATATTAGTTCAGTACTTTTATACAGAACTGAGTGTGTTCCACATTGGTGACATGTATTTTTGCAGTATTTTTCATTTTGGCCATAGAGCATGTCTGAAGTGACACAAGCACCAGTCACCAGTGCTGTGGTTCGTGGCAAAATTACTGTAATTCAAATTGGAAAATAAAGTGTTTCCAGACACTGCCCAACATTTATTCCTATGGCAAAGGAAATTACTATGTAATACTGATTATTTCTTATGCTGGTATGTTTAAGCTACTCTATGAAGTATGTGAAACATCATTATATGAATTAACAGATGGCCTGATGTCTTTAAAATGGGAGAAACGGGTAGCATTTGGTGTTAGCACTAATAATATAATAAATACTTCTTAAAGTTTGATCTTTTTCTTACAGTTATAATTTAAGAAAATATAGTAATTGACAGTGTATACTGGAATTCCTATAGGCCAAACTATTAAAATTATATATAAGCTTTGAACTTAATGTCCAATTAAAATACTATTCCCTCCTCCATAATCAAAATAAGTAGTATTAAACTTCATTTATGAAGAAACTGTCAGGACACTATAAAACTACTTTGATTTATTTAGGCTGAAGAGCCATTGAGATAAGGACTTGGTGTTTACTTTCTACTCTGATGAAAATATTCACTAATCAAAGTCATAACCAAGATTTTCTAGAAAAAAAATTTAACCTTGGAAAAATTTTTAAGTGACCTGAGTCATTTCAGAATGCTAGTTAAAATACATTCTTTTTTGTCAGTAAAAGTACCTGAAAGAAGTGAAATAAGCTGCCCTCTTAGCGCAGTAGGCAGCGCGTCGAGTCTCATAATCTGAAGAAGTGAAATAAATACCTGAAACAACTGAAATACATAATACTTGGCCAATAAAATTTATAGGATCAAAAGGAAAAAATATGAGTGCTTAAACTTAAAATCCTTTTTCAAAATACTCAAAATTTTAGGCTTTATTCATTTCAACCATCCTGAATTAAGATTTGGCTCATCAGGAGTCTGAGTGATAATGCAGTGGGTAGGGGCACTTGCACGAGCCAACCCAAGTTTGATCTTCAGCATCTCATATGATCCTCTGAGCACCACCAGGAGTGATTCCTGAGTAGAAATCCAGGAGTCACCCTGAGGATGGCAAGCTGTACCCAAATGCCCTCCCCTCCGCTGCCCAATTTCACTCATCAGGGCTAGAGCGTTAACTCAGCAGGCAGAGAACGTCTGCGTTCTATGCAGCACACTTGGGTTCAGCCTCTGCTTCACTTTGAACAGTCTTCCTGGCACCTCTGGGAGCAACCCTT
Organism: Cryptotis parvus; assembly: GCA_021461705.1. Lineage (NCBI taxonomy): Eukaryota > Metazoa > Chordata > Mammalia > Eulipotyphla > Soricidae > Cryptotis > Cryptotis parvus. The sequence goes on along the minus strand of JAJIBD010009066.1, from coordinate 4,993 downwards.
GGGCAACAAACCAGGAGTAACCCCCAAGCACGCACTGAGTATGGGACAAAAAGAACAATAATCCCCCTCCTCCCATAAAACTAGTCTACTCATCAGTGATACAAGATTCAATCTGTGCTGTGTGATATCCATATAGCTTCACTTTGGCATGGTCTGATATGCTTTGTGCATCAGTTGACTATTGATAGGATCAACATAGAAATTATTTTTTTTGGCGGGGTGGGGATTGGGTAGTCATACCTCTCCAATGTTTAGGGGTTGTTTCTAGCTCTGTGCTCAGGAATTATTCCTGGTGGTGCTCAACCATGTGGTTGAGCCATGTGGGATGCCCAGAATCGAACTTGGGTTAGCCCTATATGCAAAGGCAAATGCCCTACCTGCTAACCTATCGCTCTAGCCTGTCTTTCGGTTTTTAATGTTTTGTAGAAAGCCAGCCATCAGACAATGCCATAATCCCATTACACATTTTACCTGGAGTCCCAGTTTTTTTATGGATCAATTTTTTGTGTTACAAATTGAGAATATCTTAGAGATTTATTTTCTGGTTTTTTTTTCATTTTGGGGTCACACCTGGCAATGCTCTAGGGTTACTCCTGGCTCTGTAGTCTGGAATTGCTCCTGGCAGTGCGCTAGCGTACCATATGGGATGCTGGGGATCAAACCCTACCTGTCTGCATGCAAAGCAAATACCCCCACTGGCAGTGCTATTGCTCCGGCCCCTATTTTCTGGTGTTTTCAATCTTTTAGAACTGCTTCTAAAAGAAGCAGTTTTAGAACTGTTACTGCTTTAAATCTTAGACATATAAATAAGTAATTATTGAAAACAATTTAAGTATGAAATGACTGTTACCCCAAATTATGTAATCAATAGATTATTGTGTAGGTTACTTTTCTCAGAAAAATGAAACTGGCTTGGCAACTGACTGACTGTGATAAAGAATGGGTAGTTTGATGTTCTAAGGGCCTCCTCCAAGTATTAAAACATAATTTTCAATTCTGATACCTTTTAATAAATGTAAGCCAATTATCTTTTTGTTTTTGAGATAGGTTAGCTCTTACCATTTTTTTTATAGTTGTCCCTTCTTTGAACACCATGCTAGAATTTTTAATTAGAGTTTAACTTACTCTACTGCATTATCTTCTTTTAGAAAGTAGACAAGTAGTGGTGCTATTATACAAACAATCCATGGTATTGTTGCTTTTATTTTCAGGGATCATGCTAAATGTCATTTTTGCATTGTATAAAGAATGGTATTTATTAGTATATAGATCTACTAATAGAAATTATGTATGGCAGGCTTTCTTGAGCGATATATATATATTGTTTGTTTCCTATAGTGTTATGATTCAGATTATTTTAAATAAAGTTGGCTTTCAAAGAGAAAAATAACCTTTTATTAGTGCTTAAATTTCATCAGGACAAGTAGGTCTGATAGTGTTGGCTTTGGGTAAATGTCACAGGAAACAATAAACAGGGAAATAGTCTGCAGCCTACCAGGAAGTTAGAGTTAGACTGAGGAGCAAACCAATGTCTTTTTTAAAAGGCCTAGTGCTAGTGATAGGCTTTCTTTTCCAGTAAGGTTCAGCTACAACACTGAGTCCTGTGCTTCCTTAAGAAAATACGAGTATGGTAAAGGAGCAAAAAATATTAAGTGGAGCAAAGAAAGCCTCTTCAACATGTGGTACTGGGAAAACTAGGCAGCTACATGTAAAAACATGAACTTAGACCTTCTAACATCATGCACAAAAGTCAGATCAAAATGGATCAAAGATCTCAACATCAGGCATGAATCTATAAGGTACATAGAAAAAACCATAGGAACAACGCTATAGAAGAAAACATAGAAAAAGATGTCTTTAGTTGTCGAAAGATGAAACACCACCGACAAAAGCAAATGGGTTTTTTTAAAAATGTATTTATTTTTGCTTTTTGGGTCACACCTGGCAACGCTCAGGGGTTACTCCTGGCTCTTTGCTCAGGAATTACTCCTGATAGTGCTCAGGGACCATATGGGATGCCAGAGATCGAACCCAGGTCAGCCATACCCAAGGAAAATGCCCTACCCACTGTGCTATCATTCTAGTCCCTGACAAAGCAAGTGGAAGTAAAGATAAACAAATGGGATTATATAAAACTGAAAAGCTTCTGCACCTCAAAATAAACAGTGACCAAAATACAGAGACAGCCCACAGACTAGGAAAGAATACTAACCCAATATCCATCTGATCAGGGGTTAATATCCAGGTTATATCAGGCACTGGTAGAGCTTTACAAGAAAACAGCCAACCCCATCAAAAAAATTGGGAGAAAAAAGAACAGAAACTTGACAAAGAAGAAACTCAAATGGCCAAAAGACTTATGAAAAAAGTGCTCTTCCCTGATGAACACAGATGCAAAGATCCTCAACAAAATACTAGCAAATAGAATCCAAAGAGTCATCAGAAAGATTATACACCATGACCAAGTGGGATTCATCCCGGGAATGCAAGGATGGTTCAACATCCGCAAGTCAATCAACATAATACATCATATCAACAAAAAAAAAAAATAAAAACCATATGATCATATCAGTAGATGCAGAGAAGGCATTTGACAAGATTCAACACCTGTTCATGATAAGAGCTCTCCGTAAAATGGGGACTGAAGGAACCCTCCACAATATAATCCAGGCCATCTACTACAAGCCCACAGCGAGCATCAGTCCCAATGGGGAAAAACTGAAAGCCTTCCCCTTAAGATCAAGGAAAAGACAAGGCTGTCCATTGTCACCACTTCTATTCAATATAGTACTGGAAGTACTTGCCATAACAATCAGGGAAGAAAAAGACATTAAGGGCATCTGGATAGGAAGGGAAGAAGCCAAGCTTGTCACTGTTTGCAGATGACATGATATTATACCTGGAAAACCCGAAACTCTACCAAGAAGCTCCTAGAAATAATACATTCCTATAGTAGAGTGGCAGGGTACAAAATCAATACCCAAAAGTAAATGGCCTTCCTATGTGCAAACAGCAAAAAGAGAGAAAGGGACATTAAAGAAACTATCCCATTCACAATTGCGCACAGAAAATCAAATACCTAGGAATCAGTTTGACAAAGAATGTAAAGGATCTCTACAAAGAAAACTATAAAACGTTACTTCAGGAAATAAAAGAAAAGAAGACCTGAGGAAATGGAGACACATTCCCTGCTCATGGATTGGAAGGATTAACATCAAAATGGTAATACTCCCTAGAGCTTTATACAGATTCAATGTGGTCCCTATAAAGATACCCATGATGTTCTTCAAAGAAATTGAACAAAGACTCCTGAAATTTGTATGGAATAATAAACCCCCATGAATAGCTAAAGCAATCATTGGGGAAAAGAAGATGGGAGGTATCACTTTCCCCCAACCTCAAGCTCTACTACAGAGCAGTTGTAATTAAGACAGTGTAGTATTGGTATAGAAACAGACCCGTAGACCTATGGAATAGAATTGAATATCCTGAAACACACTCTCAAATATACAACTATTCCTTCAATAAAGGAGCAAAAAAATATTAAGTGGAGCAAAGAAAGCCTCTTCAACAAATGGTGCTGGGAAAACTGGGCAGCTATGTGTAAAAAAATGAACTTAGACCTCCATCTAACGCCATGCACAAAAGTCAGATCAAAATGGATTATAGATCTCAACATCAGACATGAATCTATAAGGTACGTCGAAGGAAACATAGGAGAAACGCTCTCACGACATCGAAACTAAAGGTATGATTAAAGACGACACAGCACTGACCAAGCAAATGGAAGCAAAGATAAACAAATGGGATTATATAAAATTGAAAAGCTTCTGCCCCTCAAAAGAAACGGTGACCAAGATACAAAAGACAATCCACAGAGTGGGAAAGGATATTCATAATTGACAAGGATATTCATAATTAAGCCCCCATCTGACAAGGGGTTAATATCCAGGATATATCAGGCACTGGTAGCACTTCACAAGAAAAAAACAGCCAACCCCATCAAAAAATGGGGAGAAGAAATGAACAGAAGCTTCCAAAAAAGAAGAAATTCGAATGGCCAAAAGGCATATGAAAAAGTGCTTTTCATCTTTAATCATCAGGGAGATGCAAATCAAAACAACAATGAGGTACCATCTCACACCACAGAGACTGGCACACATCCAAAACAGCAAGAACAACCGGTGCTGACATGGGTGTGGGGGAAAAGGACTCTCATCCACTGTTGGTAGGAGTGCCGACTGGTCCAGCCCTTTTGGGAAAACAATATGGGCATTCCTCCGAAAACTAGACATTGAACTCCCATTTGATCCAGCAATAGCACTCCTGGGAATATACCTGAGAGACCGAAAACCACATAGCAGAAACACTATCTGTACTTCTTTATTCATCTCTGCTATTCACAATAGCTAGAATCTGGAAACAACCTAAATGCCGAGAACAGAGGACTGGCTAAAGAAACTGTGGTTCATCTACACTATGGAATACTATGCAGCTGTCAGAAAAGATGAAATTATGAAATTTACCTGCAAATGGATGGACATGGAGACTATCATGCTGAGTGAAATTAGTCAGAAGGAAAAGGACAAATATAGAATGACTGCATTCATTAATAGGATATAAATATATACCAGTGTTTTACTAAGTGTGGGAAATGATAATGGCAGACTAAAACTCACCATTGAATATACACAAAGAGACTTAAGTGATAAACTCTAAATATTTGCAGGGCTAGCCACAATGTGTAGAAGAAGAGGGAGAAAGATGCAGAGAGACAGAGAGAGAAAAGAGAGAACAGGGTTACCTGCTATTGAGGCAGCCTGGGGGGTGGGCAGGAGGGGTGGGGTACATTGGTGGTGGAAATGGGGCACTGGTGGAGGGATGGGTGCTGGAATACTGTATTACCAAGAACCAATTATGAACACCTTTGTAATTGTATGTCTCAAGGTGGTATAATAAAAAAAAATTAAAAAAAAGAAAAAGTGCTCTTCAT
>JAJIBD010009065.1:0-81617 GCA_021461705.1 Cryptotis parvus | reverse complement strand
GGTCAGTCTGTGCCAGAATAATCCTTCGTTTGGAGTGGAGGCAAAGGGGTAATTGAATTGCATTCGGATGCCTTGTACCATATTTTGCACTGACACTTTAAAAGGCATTAGAATTCTGCTGAGTATTGTATTTAAGACACATACAAGACTCCCTTTGTGGCAGAGGAAACAAATATATCTTGTTTCTTATTATGTCAGCTGAATTGCAATCATGTCATAATTGAATATAGACCAAGAACTTCCCTGAAGTACAAAGTTAGAGTCCATTGAGGGAAATAGTTGAGATGTTCTCTTGGTTGAAAGCACCTTTCAGCTATTAGAGCTGTAGAGACTTAAAAACGTTGCCAGTGAGGGAACTTTGACATCATTCCATCAAGTTTAACCTCATCCCCACTGCCCCTGTTTTGACTGCTCATTGTTCTTAAGATGGCTTCTTTAGGGTACAGAGCGATAGTACAGTGGTTAGGTGTTTTGCTTTATTCTTAGTGTACCCGGGTTCGATCAGTGTGTGGAGATAACAGTGCAGAATATCATGCGGTCCTTCCCTGTGGGCACAATAACAATTCATTTTTCAGTTACTTGGTAACATTTTTTTTAAATGAGAGTCACATTTAAAAAAAGAAAAAACCTTGGAACATTCAGCTACAATAAAAGAATTTGCATCTATTGCTATGATATTTCTGACTTCAGAGTCTACTCTGTAAACTCAAAACTCACTTTCAATACGCAGTTCCAGCTGAATGTTGTTCTAATAACAAAGTTCATCAGACAGAGACATTCTTCAAAGGTACAAAGAGTTAACTGTGTAATTTTCTTAATAAGACAGAAAAGGCAGTGCATCATTTTTTTCTAACTATGGCATTCTCTGTGACACCATGTAATTTTTGGGGGTATCTATGCTTTGCTTGAAAAAGGGAAAACAATACCTAGTTTCTTTTTAAGACTATTTTGTTTCCAAGTTAAGAAAAATCATTTGCTCTGTTACAAGTATGGCAATAAATCTTCTAGTAAAGACATTTAATGATGGCTACAAAGCTTCCTTTATTTTATCTTACTGAGACAGACTTGAAACTTACTAAACATATCAGGAAAGCAAAAGAATGGGTATATTTTCATTTTGCAAATGCCTGTTTAAGAAATATGTTAAGAGGTAAAATAAATTTCAATTTTGAGTTTGCATGGCCTATGATAAGACTTCTGCTTTCTGTATAGAATGTTTGAAATGTTCAATTTCTTTCAGAAGTGAATGATTTAGACTTTCAGGATTGAATTACTAAAACAACTCATTGGAATAGTTGGATTAGTCCAGTTTGTTTCAGATTTATTTGATTTATTTATTTACTTATTTTTGGTTTGGGGAAAACATCCAGTGGTACACAGGGTTTTCTTCTGACTGTGCTCAGGGTATATGCCTTGTGGGACTGAGAGAACCATATGGGTGCCTGTGATCAGATTTGAGTTGGCCCTGTGCATGGCAAAAAATCCTGCCCATTGTACTATGTTTTCCAGCCCTCAGGTTTATTTTTACCTTGAGTTTTCATGGACTTAAATTTTTTAATATATTTAAATGGTAACTCACAGACATGGGGGCAGAGCTGCTACTTACTCTCCCTGTGCCCAACTGCTGCTCACGAGGTGCCCAGGAGGGATGGCGGGTTCTAGCCCTGGCCCGCCACCCCAGCAGAGCCTTGCAACAAGCCAGATGACCTCCCCACTCCATGAGGGCCTCCATTTTCCACATCCGGGACTTCTCTCTTGTCAGAACTCCACCCAGCAGACCAGCCTATCACAGCCCAGCTCAAGCGGCTGCACGGTTCATAAATACATGCTGGACTTAGAGATGACTACAAGAGTATGCTACCTGCGGCAGAGCCTGGCAAGCTACCCGTGTTGTATTTGATATTTGATATGCCAAATACCAGTAACAATTATAGACCTCATTCCAGAATGGATTGAGGCTCTTTATGTTCCTGTAGCAAGCAGATGCCCTTGGGCTCTACTAGCATGAGACAGGACATATGGAGATGTTACTGGGGCCCGCTCGAGAGCAAATCGATGATGAACAGGAAGACAGTGACAGTGATACAGTGAACTATAATAGATCCTGAGTAAAGTCACTTAATTATATTATTCTATTATAATATTTATGAGAAAAAAAAAGTTCTGGGATTGGGACACTGAATATTTCCATTATAATATAGCATATTGCATAATTGATCTTTGCCAAACATGAATGTTTAAAAGGTGCCCATATATTATAAAATGTGGGGATAATTTTTATTTTTAAAATATTACACTTGGAAGCTGATCCCAGCAAAAGAAATGGTGCCTAAAATGAAGACAACTTACTAAGTAGAAGATACTCAAAACACATCGTACATCAAAGGGCTAAAGTCATAGGTATATAAAGAACTCACAAAAAGTAAATAAAATTGGGTAAGGAGCTAAACAAAAATTTTCTCAAGGGAAAAATATAGGCATCCAACACGGATATGAAAAGGTGTTCATCATCACTGATTATCAGGGACATACAGATCAAAACAGATAAAGATACCACACCAGTGAGAATGGTAAATATCTAAATAACCACTAGAAAAGGGACTCTTACTCACTATTTGTGGGAGTGGTTCAACCTCTGCAAAGTATTGTGGGGACTTAGGAAAAAGCTAAGAATGTAACTTCCGGGTGATCCAGAAGTTCTACTTGTGGACATCAAATCCAAAAAACAGTAAAACACTAATTCTCAAAGATTTATGCACACCCATACTCATTGAAGTATTATTTACAATAGCCAGGTCTGCAAACAAACCAAGTGCACAACAGCATCTGAACATCTAGCATTTTTACTATCCAATGAAATTATGGTGCATAAATGTACAACGAAATCTTTGCAGTTGAATGCAGCATGGATGAAATTGGGAGTAGCACACTTAGTAAAGTAAGTCAGGATCTAAAAAGATAATCAAATTATCTCACTCATATGTGGAATATAAAAAAAAACAAAGCAATGGAATATACCATTCTTAATGGAAACAAACCTTGAGGTGTGTCCAACAGAACCATGAACTGAAATGGCAAGTAAAGAGGCCTATTGACACTCTGGTATCAGTAGTGGTAAAGTAGCATTGCAAGCAAACTCAAAATAAAAATAACTGCTCCCACCCTTTTGGTTTGTGTGTTATTTTTGGGCCACATATATTGCTCAGGTGCTCAGGGCTTGGTTGCATTCAGGCCACCATATGGGCCACTTGCAAGATAAGTGTCCTACCCATTGTACTATCTCTAGTCAAAGAGAAATATCTTAATATTAAAATTACCTAGAAACAGTTGAATTCACTTTGATGGAAGATAATCTGAAGTGTTTCTTACCTACAAAGGAATTTTAAATCTTTGTAAGTAGAGAATTTATATGTAAAAATCTGAAGTGTAAGTAAAAAGAAAGGGCAATTTGAAGTCTCCTGGCTTCCATTTTTCCATTTAAATTCTCCATACTCTGGACATCTTTCACTAACTACTTCCTCACCCTTTTCCCACATAGCCAATCTTTCCCCAAAAGAGACCATTTAATTTTTTGTCTTTTTAAATGATTATTCAACATATAGTGAATCAACATAACTGAATGTCTTTGAAACTTAAAGACAAATCTAGCTAAGAATTAGGATGGTCTTGCTTTCTTTTAACCTATGTACCTATGTTATCTCCTCTTCAGAGTTGAGCTTTTGTTTTTCTCTTCTCTGTATCATTTGGAAAGAACCACAGTCCCTGAGTCTGAGAAACTGACTTAAATACTTTTCCAAAGCAGAGCACAAATTAATGTAATCTTTTATTATATCCCAGTCACTGTCATGGAGGTTAAGTATGATGAAGCACAGATGCAGAATTTTTTTTTAACATTTTATTATACCACCATGAGATATACAATTACAACGTTGTTCACGTTTGGAGGTTTCCGTCACACAGTGTTCCAGCACCCCACCCTCCACCAGTGCCCATCTCCCACCACCCATGTCCCCAATTCCCTCCCCGCTCCCATGGCCTGCCTAAATGGCAGGTTCTTTATCTCCTCTCTTTCTCCCTCTCCCTCTCTCTTCCTTCTCCTACACATTGTGGGTTGCACTACATACACTTAGAAGCCATCATTTGCATTTTTTGCCTGTATTTAATGCTCAGTTCTATGTTGGTATCAAACGTTTTGACATTTATTCACACATGTTCCCTTCTCTATCTTACCTAACCTCTGACTCCCACATGCTTGCAGTAATTTCCATTTTTGGTAAGATCACCTGGTATATTTATGTCATGCAAATAAATGCAGTCATTCTATGTCTCTCTCTTTCCTTCTGACAATTTCACTCAACATGATTGTTTCCATGTCCATCCATTTATAGGCAAATTTCATAACTTCATTTTTCCTAACAGCTGCATAGTATTCCATTGTGTAGATGTACCACAGTTTCTTTATCCAGTCATCAGTTCTCGGGCATACTGGTTGTTTCAGATTCTGGCTATTGTGAATAGTGCTGCTATGAAAATAAAAGTGCGGATTGTGTTTCCACTGTGTGTTTTTGACTTCCCAGGGTATATTCCCAGGAATATGGCTGGGTCAAAAGGGAGCTCAATTTCTAGTCTTTGGAGGAATGTCCATATTGTTTTCCAGAAAGGTTGTACAAGTCGACATTCCCACCAACAATGTATGAGAGTCCCCTTTTCCCGCATCCATGTCAGCACTTGTTGCTTTTACCCTTTTGGATATGGGCCAGTCTCTGTGGTGTGAGGTGATATCTCATTGTTGTTTTGATTTGCATCTCTCTGATGATTAGTGATTATGAGCATTTTTTCATATGCCTTTTGGCCATCCGAATTTCTTCCTTGTCAAAGTTTCTGTTCATCTCTTCTCCCCATTTTCTAATGGGTTTGGCTGTTTTTCTTGGCCAGTGCCTGATATATCCTGGATATTAACCCCTTATCAGATGGGTATTGGGTGAATATTCTTTACCATTCTGTGGACTGTCTTTCTATCTTGGTCTCTGTTTCTTTCGAGGTGCAGAAGCTCTTCAGTTTCATGTAGTCCCATATGTTTATATTTTCTTCTAGTTGCTTTGTTAATGGTGTTTCACCTTTGAAGATGTCTTTAGCTTCAATGTCGTGGAGGGATTTTCCTATATTTTCTTCAACGTACTTTATGGATTCAGGTCTGATATTGAGATCTTTAATCCATTTTGATCTGATTTTTGTGCAAGGTGTTAGACACAGGTCCAGATTCATTTTTTACATGTAGCTGTCCAGTTTTCCCAGCACCACTTGTTGAAGAGGCTCTCCTTACTCCAGTTTGGACTCCTTGCACCTTTATCAAAAATTAACTGATCATGCCTTTGAGGGTGGGTGTCAGGATACTCAACTCTATTCCATAGGTCCACAGGTCTGTTTTTATTCCAGTACCATGCTGTTTTAATTACTGCTGCTTTGTAGTACAGTTTGAGGTTGGGAAAGATGATGCCTCCCATCTTCTTTTTCCCAAGGATTGCTTTAGCTATCCGTGGGGGGTTTATTATTCCATACGAATTTCAGGAGTGTTTGGTCAATTTCTTTAAAGAATGTCTTGGGTATCCTTATAGGAACCGCATTGAATCTGTACAAAGCTCTAGGGAGTATTACCATCTTGACAATGTTAATTCTCCCCATCCATGAGCAGGGAATGTGTTTCCATTTCCTTGTGTCCTCTTTTATTTCTTGAAGCAGTGTCTTGTAGTTTTCTTTGTATAGGTCCTTTACACACTTGGTTAAGCTGATTCCTAGGTATTTGATTTTCTGTGGCACAATTGTGAATGGAATCGATTTCTTAATATCCCTTTCTTCTCTTTTGTTATTTGTGTATAGGAAAGCCATATTGATATTGATTTTGTACCCTGCCACTCTACTATGCATTTCTATTGTTTCTAAGAGTTTTTGGGTTGAGAGTTTAGGGTTCTCTAAGTATAATATCATGTCATCTGCAAATAATGATAGCTTGATTTCTTCCTTGCCTATCTGGATGCCTTTAATGTCCTTTTCTTCTCTGATTGCTATGGCTAGTACTTCCAGTACTATATTGAATAAAAGAGGTGAGAGAGGGCAACCTTGTCGTGTTCCTGATCTTAAGGGGAAGGCTTTCAATTTTCCCATTGAGAATGATACTCGCTGTGGACTTTTGGTAGATGGCTCTGACTATCTTGAGGAAGCTTCCTTCAATTCCCATTTTTTGGAGGGTTTTAATCATGAATAGGTGCTGGATCTTGTCAAATGCTTTTTCTGCATCTACCAATAGGACCATATGGCTTTTTTTTTTTGTCTTATTGATATGATGTATGATGTTGATTGATTTGCAAATGTTGAACCATCCTTGCATTCCCGGGATGAATCCTACTTGGTCATGATGTATGATCTTTTTGATGAGTCTTTGGATTCTGTTTGCTAGTATTTTGTTGAAAATCTTAGCATCTGTGTTCATCAAGGAGATTGATCTGTAATTTTGCTTCTTTTGTGTTGTCTCTCCCGATGCAGCATTTTTTAAAGCCACACAAAAAAAAAACATACATAGGTTCATCAATGCACACACACACACACACACACACACACACAATGGTCTCTATTGATAGATAGATATAGCAAGTTGTTCATTTCCTCCACAGCTGTAAGTAGATATCTGTATTAAGTAAAGTACAAGTATACAATTCCTTTCCTTAATTGAAGAAAGACCATAATTAATTTAATGCTAAAACTTCACTAGGGAGTTCTCCTTATAGAATATAGTTGCGCAGCATTTCAAAAATTATATTTGACCATTCTAAAAGTTGACTACAGAATTAGGCACAGTATAGGATCCAGTTGGAATTATATTATAAATTGATATTTAAATAACATCACTGTAACTGTATCACTGTCTTCCCGTTCATCATCGATTTGCTCAAGCGGGCACCAGTAACATCTCCATATGACCTGTCTCTTGCAAGTAGAGCCCAAGGGCATCTTCCTGCTCCAGGAACATAAAGAGCCTCAAACCATTCCATCAGGTCATGGGAATGAGGTCTAAACTTGTTACTGGTATTTGGCATATCCTAGCACAGCAGAGCCTGGCAAGCTACCCGTGTCATATTTGATATGCCAAATAATTTCATATTTGAAATTAAATTACATATTTGTTCAATATAAAAACTCAAAATAAGGTTTACTGTAAAACAAACAAAAATAACCCTTAAAATTTACAAAAAGTCAAACAAAAAATTCTATTTGTCTTATCAAAATATCCTTTGGTTTAAGTAAACTCAGAAAAATATTCCATAAAATTACTAAAGAAGACTACCTTACACATAGACTTTATTTTTATTATTTATTTATTTATTTATTTATCTATTTATCTATTCATTTATTTTTTTACTTTTTGGGTCACACTCAGCAAATGCTAAGGGGTTACTCCTGACTCTGCGCTCAGGAATTACTCCTGGCGGTGCTCAGGGGGACCATATGGAATGCCGGGGATTGAACCCAGTTAAGCCATGTGCAAAGTAAACACTCTACCCACTGTACTATCTCTCCAGCCCCTACACACAGACTTTAAACTGCAAGTGTTGGTATTTTATTTTGACTAAATATCATCTGATTTGGACCCAGGGATGTAGCTCTATGGTAGAGTGGCTGCCTAGCGGGCCTGAGGCCTTGAGTTCTAAGCCCACATCACTAAGTATGAGTCTCAATGCCACAACAAAATGTGTAGTGGCCACATACTGCAACAGGTGTGACCTCTGCCATTATTGCCACGACATAAAATAAACATTCTATGGAACAGTAGGATGCAGAGAAGCTTCTTCCCTAAAAAAGAAAGTGATGTGTGTTAAACCATAAACAAGCATTATGAGAAGACAATCATATTGAGCTCTGTTAGATATCTGCCTTGGTATTCTAGAGAGTCCAAGGATGGCTCCAGCAATAGGCCTTGCATCTAGCAACTGCAAGGCCTGAGTTTGCTTCCTAGGCCCACATTCCTTCCTGCTCAGTACCCCTACCCTCCCCCAGTGGCTCCTTGGCACTCCCAGAGTTCCAAATCCTGTGGCCAGTTACCTGCAGGTCAACAACACCAAGCTGGACTTGCCAATGACTGAGCCCTGCCCACTCCCCTGCCCCAGCACCACTGCTGATGGAAATAAAAATAAAGGAGGCAAGAACTTTGGGGCAGAGGGTGGATTATTAGGTCAATGGTGAGAGCAAAAGGAAGATTCCAGTTCCAACAGTATGGTTCTGGCTTCGATTTATAGACAGCAGGAAAAATGCAGTACAACCTCCAAACATGAACAACGTTGTAATTGTATATCTCACAGTGGTATAATAAAATGTTTAATTTTTAAAAATGCAATACAAAGTATGTTAAAGCACTAAACAAAACATATTAACCAGAGTTCTGAAGGAGAGTGGTGATATAAGAGAAAGTTGAAGAGACTCAGCTACAAATAAGAAAGGGCAAAAGGATATGCCGATATCATGGGTTAACTGTCAGGGCCCATAAATGTGGTTGTTCCAAAAAGCTCTGTTTTTTCAATAGTGCTAAAAAGTTCAGACTGGAGATATACTTTGTTAAGTCACTTGCCCTTCATAAGGCTGACACTGGTTTGATCCCCAACATTGTGTACAGTACTCCAGGCAATGCCAAGAGTATACTCTGGGTACAGAGCTAGGAATAGCCCAGAATTACTAGCATATGTGGCTCCCAAAGAAGTGATAAAATTAATACTAACAGTTCATCAAGAAGAGCCCATTCTTTAAATATTAAACTAAGAAATGACTTCTTAGTTCAAAAGCATTTATTTCTTAGGTATGGTTTCAGAGCACTGAGCAATACTAGATATAACCCAAACCCCTCCCCTACCAAGCAAAAACATAAAACTGAGGGCCAGAGATATATTACAGATAGTAAGGTGCTTGCCTTGCATGCTGCCAACTCCAGTTCACATGTGAGTCCTGGACCACCACAACCAAAGGCAGTAGACCCTGAAAACTTCTGGGCCTGGACCCCAAGAAACTTCAGTATCAGTCCTATTCCAGATCTAAAAATCCAACCCTTTGAATTGAGGTCTAGAAACCTGTACTCGAGCTCTCCAGATAATTTGATTCAAACTCAAGTCTGCACTTCACTATCCTCTAGAAGGAAGTAATTTTCCCAGAGCTCCAGAAAATACTTAGCAAATAACAAAGATGCAGATAAACCCACTCAGCTTTCCAAAGACTGTTTTTATGAGATGACAGTATAAAGAACATGAGGAAGAGAAAACAAGCAGAGAATACTTGTATCTATGGTTTATATTTGAAAGGAACAGTTCATGAATTAATCTTGATTTCTCACTGTCTCCAAACGCTGTTCTCCTTTTTATTGATTGTTTTAATAGGAGTGAAAAAGCTTTTCTTGCTGTTTGTAAAGGCAAGTAACTGGGTCTATTTTCTCTTAATTATGTCAGTGTGAAGCTAAGACTATAATGAATACAATTTTTTTGTAGGAATTTTAGAAGGTAAGTGTCATCTAGAAGGTAAAGCATTTTTGACTTTTAATTATCCCATTCACATGACATAGTGATCACCACAGTTTTACTGTTGGCAAATCATGTAATTATTACAATAATAGTTAATCTTTATGAGGGATTTGTGGAGGCTAAGCATTGTATTGAGAAAAAAGCACATAATCCATAGGTCTTTGAGGTAGGTGGTAATATAATTTCCCATATAGATGAGGAAACTTGAATTATTTGCTTACATTAATCAGTAAGACACAGAAAGAACTTCATTAGGCCTGATGCTAAATTTCATGCCATTAACCCCCACAATATAGATTCTCTGACGCCTTCACATGGTCCACCAGGATCTTCCTGCGATTCTTGTAACTCCCCCATCCAATCTGTTATGAAGTTTTGGTTTACAATCAACCCCCACAAAGAATCCAGCTAAATCATGTTTTCTCTCATAATCATTTCATTTTCTTATTACTTTCTCAGAAAATAAGTATGTAGAACACAGAGTTTTAAAAGTTTTATTGCCTTCACAAAAGGAAAATCAGATATCCAAATTCACAAAGGGGAGATAGTAGCACTTAAAAGGACACATATACTAAGATCTTATAATTATGGATTATCATCTTGATATCCTGTTTGGAATTTGGGGAATGCCAAAATTTTCCCCAACTTCCAAACAGGATCGGACCACCATCTCCTTCATGCAAAATTCTACTTCCCACAATGGGGAGAAAAGGCTGCAAAGTTTAAGAAGAGAACTCCCAGAATGACCACCAACTGGGAACTCTTTGGCACCATTGCAGCAACATGGGAAGATACCATCATTAACTACATTGATGAAGAATACAACAGACTGGTTCAGCACCTCCATGATTGTGCAAAGAATGCTGAGAGAGAGAAAGCACAAAAGGACGCCTGTCTTCAGAAACTCTCGAGCTCATTCGCCAACGTGGCAAGGCGCGAGTCTCAGGAGACCAAATGCTAACATCCAAGCTTGCTAAACAGTGCAGAGAAGCGATAAAAGAAGACCTCAAAAACAAAAAAGCAGAAATACTGGAAGATGCAGCAGGAGCCGGGAAAAGCATTCACACTGCCCGCCTGTCCTTCACCAATTATAAGACCCAGATGACTGACCTCCGATGCCCTGATGGATCTATCACATCTTCCAGAAAGGCAATGGAGAAGATTATCCATGACTTCTACTCAAATATCTTTGATAGCTACATCCACCTGCCACATAACAAATTCCACAGGATGGATATGTCATTCCCAACGTTCTCCCTTCTGAAATCTGACATGCCATCTCGTCGGTAAAGAAGGGTACAGCACCAGGACCAGACAAAGTCAGACCTGAACACCTGAAGAATCTGCTGTCGGAACTCATCAATACATTAGCTCAGCTCTTCACACGCTACTTGTCCGAAAGCAAGGTATTCTCCCAATGGAAAACCAGCAGGACAGTTCTACTGTTCAAGAAGGGAGACATTCACGACATCGGCAACTATCGCCCCATCTGCCTGTTGTCCATCATCTACAAGCTGTTTACACAAGTCATCCTGAACAGGATTGGCAGAACACTAGATGAAGGAGAACTATGCGAGCAAGCTGGCTTCTGAAAAGGATTCAGCACAATCGACCATATCCACACAGTAACCAAGCTCATTGAGGTTTATAGGGAGTATAAGATGCCACTCTGTCTCATGTTCATTGATTTACAGAAAGCCTTTGATTCTGTGGAGACTGAAGCAGTCATCGAAGCCCTAGCCAAACAGGGTGTTCAAATCCAATATATCAAGATCCTTTGTGAGCTGTATTATAGATTCACCACCAGGATCTCACCATTCTACAAAGAAGTGATCATTGATGTCAAAAGAGGGGTTCAACAGGGTGATACCATTTCACCAAAGCTCTTCAGTGCCACCCTCAAGAACATCATGCAACAATTAGAATGGGAAGGAATGGGAGTGAAGATAGATGGTCGGCAACTATACCACCTCTGCTTCACTGATGACATCGTTCTAATAACACCAAACATTAGCCAAGGGTCCCAAATGCTGGCTGACTTCAACCGAGAATGTGGAAAGATAGGTCTACAGCTGAATCTGAAGAAAACTATGTTTATGAAAAATGAACTAGTTCCAGAGGCCCTACTCACTCTCAATGGAACAAACATCTCTGAATGCAGCAGTTATGTGTACCTCGGTCGAGAAGTCAACATGATGAACGACCTAAAACCTGAGCTGCCTAGGAGGAAGAAAGTGGCATCGAATGCCTTCAAAGGCATCGAAGAAATAGCTAAAAAGGACAAAAAACCTCTGGCTCTGGGCACATCTCTTTGACTCCACTGTTCTCCCTACATTAACATACGCCTCAGAGACCTGGGCCCTATGAAAGCAGGTTGAGAATGTATTTGGGTCTCCCAGAGAGGAATCGAAAAGAGCTATGCTTGGAATATCACGCCTCACTCAAGTGAGAGAAGGAATCCGGAGTTCTGACCTCTGTCGCTATTCCAGAATTAGGGACACTGTCTTGTTTGCCAAGGCATCGAAAATCAGATGGGCTGGACATGTAATGCGATTTGGAGACAACTGCTGGACTAGAGCCGTTACCAACTGGATCCCATGGGATGTCAAAAGATCACGTGGCTGCCCACCTACAAGATGGTCAGACTTCCTTGTCAAGACCATGAAGGAATGATTTAAGGCTCTTCATATTCCTGAATCAACCAGATGACACTGGGCTACATTGGCACGTGATCGGTTCCAAATCAAATATTATTGGTGTCCGCTCAAGCAAATCTATGAATAATGGGATTCAAGTGATCAAGTGATCAAGTGATCATCTTGATATCATCCATCTTGTAATATGATTCTAAAGGAATTTTTCTGGACTCTACAGGAAAGGTTGGAATTAGGTTTAGGAAAGGAACTGAATAAATGGCATCTTCATAATTTTACTTGTGTTTGTACCTTTCTCAGCTCTGTGTTTAACGCCACCAGCAAATCTTCCTTTCTCTCAGCTCCCTCACCCAGCTTGATCCTATTCCTATATGTTGCATCTTCTAATAATTCTCATTTGTTGCTTCCACACTTACTTCCTTAATAACACCTGATGAAGGTTTTGGATCATAAATTGAAGGCAATACAAATGTTTAAGACAAGGAAATGGCATAATCAGTAATAAATTTTGCAGCCATCATTCAAACAGATACATAAAGATTGAGGGGAAGAGAGTAACACCAATGACAAGGAGATTAATTAAGGCAAGACTTACATGTACAAAGACTGAGTGTGCCGGATGCCAGAAAAATGGCAGAAGCTCCTGTATGGCTTCTGTTCCTGTCAGTCAGGTAGTGGGGTAAAGTTTCTTTCTAGGAAACTAGGAGTTCGTTTATCATTCCATTCTTTTTTTTTTAATTTTTTTATTATATCACCGTGAAACATACAATTACAAAGGTGTTCATAATTGGTTCTTGGTAATACAGTATTCCAGCACCCATCCCTCCACCAGTGCCCCATTCCCACCACCAATTTACCCTCCCCTCCCGCCCCCAGGCCGCCTTAATAGCAGGTACCCCAGTTTCCTCTCTTTCTCTATCTCTCTCTCTGTCTCTGCATCTCTCTCCCTCTTATTTTACACATTGTGGCTAGCCCTGCAGATATTTAGAGTTTATCACTTAAGTCTCTTTGTGTATATTCAGTGGTGAGTTTTAATCTGCCATTACCATTTCCCATATTTAGTAAAACACTGGTATCTATTTATATCCTATTAATGAATACAAGTGTTCGTCACATACTATGAGAGGTGGTACACATGGCAGTGAGGAAATAGACATAAACTCTGGGTGGTTCATATTGTATTCCTAGTAACCACACCTTTACAAAATGAATGCTCTTAAATATTTTATTTTACTATTTTATATAAAAAAGGGGGAAATGTTTTCATGTGTAGGTATAAAATCACAGAACTGGGGCCGGAGCGATAGCCCAGCGGGTAGGGCATTTGCCTTGCACGTGGCGGCTCATGCCAGCCCGGGTTCGATCCCCAGCAGCTCATATGGTCCCCCAAGCACCGCCAGGAGTAATTCCTGAGTGCAGAGCCAGGAGAAACCCCTTAGCATTGCTGGGTGTGACCCAAAAAAGCAAAAAAAAAAAAAAAATCACAGAACTAAGAGAATAGAAGTCACAAAGACAGGGTATGTGAGAGAGCAGAGAAGTTAAGGCACTTGCCTTGCACCCAGCCAATACACACTGGATCATCAGCACCACATATGGTCTCCTGAGTTCTGCTAAAAGTGATCCTGAGCACAGAGCCAGGACTAAACCCTGAGAATCACCAGGTATGACCCCCCAAAACTTCAAAATATTTGTTTTAGGATCCACAACTGGCGGTGCTCAGGGCTTACCCTGGCTTCAGTGCTTGAATCACTCCTGGTGGCTTGCAGGACCATATCTGATGCTAGTGATGAACCTGGTCAGCCACATACAAGTGCTCTACCCACTGTTCTTTCTCTCTGTCTCTCTCCGAACACTTTTTACAGTAATGAAGAATTCTGTATTACTAGGCCCTCCCCAGAAAGAAGGGAAATGATTGGTAAAGGCATAAAATTTTTTCCACTTGCCGTCATTGAGCATAGAGGAAGCTTAATGGTGAGTAGAATACAGGTCACTTAAATCTGTATTTGAAAAAACAAAAAGTAAAAGATATTTATTCAGCCCTAAATTAATGTAGGTAGAAGCAAGGTGAGAGCTCGTAAGATCATAACTGGGTATAGCAGTTAAGGGAGGTTGAGAATCCCAGTGAAAGAACTCTAAAGAAAAGTCATGGTCAGCGTTCTGTGAATTTTGCCTAGGGTTTGGATGCAGCCAGCCTAGAATTTGATTCTTTGTTTGCCTTGTGCACATGAGTATGGTTTTAAGCAAATGGGGCAATCCTTCTGAGCCTGCTTTATCTTCCTTAATATGACAATATCTCCTAGCCTATTTGCACCACAACATAGTATGAAAAGTCAGGATTAGAATGAAATGCTAATAAAATGTTATGCAATATAAAACTTTTGTTTCTATCTTTACCCCCGTTATACTGTGAAATATAACACTTTGCTAGCACCTAAAATGAGGGCTCATGCCTTAAATAGTTTTGTATCCCAACAATTTGACACAAATCATTTACCCTTGAAAGTTGTTTGGATGAATGCCCACCCCTTAAAATGAAATGTTACTAATTTTCTGAGGGCTGAGTTTAAAAAAAAATTGGTGGCTTTGCAGAGATTTCTAGGGATGGAAATATAGACTCATAGAATTCAGTTGACCTATTTTATAGCAGTTTAAATGTAGTTGGGATTGTACCTCAATTTTAATTAGTAAATTTCCTGGATTCTTTCTCCTCAGAGTATACTTCCAGAACAATACCAGTCTGCAAGCTATTTGTTATTGGTCTGTGACCATTAAAGTATAGAAATTGAGAAGTAAGCATTTATATAGTTTTACAGCAATTTGACAGTATTTTACATCTATTGAATCTTTTTTAAAAATTCGGATTATATTTTTGTGTCTTTTCAAATTTATTTTTCTACTAATTTATTTTATTGTGTGTTATAAAAGTATCAGTATATGACAGATTGTAGTGAATATCCCTTCACTACAGGTAGATTGAGAAGCACCAGCTTTGTTTATTGCCCTAGTGCTGGCATTAATCAGTGGTAATACTCGAGATATCATTTTCATAGACACCCTTAGGCTTTTTATGATTTCTGTAAATTAAAGTTGGTTTTAGAGCAGAGAAGCAGATCTTTAGAAAATTGTCAGACTGCTTAGTCCAGTGTGACTAGGGAGCTAATGTTATGCAGTGGGTTGGCGTTCCAAAAGAGCCAAGGTTTTATGCTAACTCTTCTATCTGTTGATGGTACGACTTTGTACGAGGAACTCGCTCTTCTTCTTAGTAAACTGAGGATAATTATTTCTTCTGGGTTTTTTGCTTCTTTCTCTCCTCTTGGACCACACTCGGCAATTCCAGGGATTAATCGGGCTTTGCATTCAGAAATTACTCCTGTTGGTGCTCGGGAAGCATATGAGGTTTCTCTCTAACCCCCATGGGTAATTATTTCTATAATATTTCTTTTTAAAGAATCTGGGTATACATGGTTTCACAGAGATCATTTAACACACATGAAAATTACTAATTTGGGGAATGGGTGTTGGCAGTTATATTTGCAGATCCCTCTGGGAAAGGGGCTAGGGTCAGTGGTCTCTGTTGTTGAAACATGGTGTTGGTGCAGGTAGACAATTTAGCATTAGTTAGTTCTGACCAGGCTGCTAGCCTAAGTTAGCGCCACTAGCTTTGGTGCATGCTCATATCACCCTCGAATTTTGTTAAAGTGCAGATTTCATTGATCTATGTTTTTAATCAGCTTCAGGTAGAGTGTTTTTTTCTTTTTTTAAACAATAATCTTGATTTAAAAATAAGCAGTGATAACACAGGACTACATAGAAAAGAACACATTTCAGTGTTTTCCCTACTGGGATCTAGAGGGGTGGGTTTAAGTAGTAATTAAAAAAAACTAGAACCGGGGCGGAGCGATAGCCCAGCGGGTAGGGCGTTTGCCTTGCACGCGGCCGGCCTGTGCCGGCCCGGGTTCGATCCCCGGCACCCCATATGGTTCCCGAGCACCGCCAGGAGTGGTTCCTGAGTGCAGAGCCAGGAGAAACCCCTGAGCATCGCTGGGTGTGACCCAAAAAGCAAAAAAAAAAAAAAAAAAAACTAGAACCATCTCTTTTTGGAAACTGGAAGTCCTGATCCTTTTATCTGCTCTCCTGTGTTTTATAAGAAACCCTCTAAGAGTCTTTCCTTTATGTCTTAGATTATCATTTGTCTTCTTGGGGGTGTGGGGTCACACTTGGCTATACTCAGGGATTATTCTTGCCTCTGTGCTTGGGGATCACTCATGGAAGTACTTGGGGGATTATTATATGGCTCTAGGAATTGAACTATGCTCTGATGTGTTCAAGGCAAATACCTTAACCTCTATATTATCTCTCTGGTCCCAGATTTTTTTTAATGCTATCATTTAGTGGCAAAAACTGTACTCTGTGTGGCTTATCTTATTTAGTTCTCATATAAACTGTATAAAGTTCTTTATCTCATTTTTCTAATTATGAAATTAAGGTTTAGAGATTTGAAATGGCCTGAGGTTGCACAAGCAAAAATGATGGAGCTAAAAATGATTCCCAACCTGAGAATTGGCAGAGTTCATAACTTCAGCCACAAAACTCTGAAGATGTAGAACAAAACAGAGTCAAGGATTGTTTGATTCTTTACAAGAAGAAAACAAACAACCCCATCAAAATATGGGGAGAAGAAATGAACAGAAACTTCAACAAGGAAGAAATTTGAATGGCCAAAAAATCATATGAAAAAAAGCTCATCATCACTAATCATCAGAGAGATGCAAATCAAAACAGCAATGAGATATCATTTTACACCACAGAGACTGGCACATATTCAAAAGAGCAAGAACAACAAGTGCTGGCGTGGATGTGGGGGAAAAGAGGACACTCATCTATTGTTGGTGGGAATGCCGGCTGGTACAGCCTTTCTGGAAAACAATTTGGACATTCCTCCAAAGACTAGAAATTGAACTCCCATTTGACCCTGCCATACCACTCCTGCGAATATACTCTGGGAAGTCAAAAATACACAGCGGGAACACCATCCCTACTTTTATGTTCATAGCAGCATTATTCACAGTAGCCAGAATCTGGAAACAACAAGCGTGCCCGAGATCGATGACTGGATAAAGAAGCTTTGGTACATCTACACAATGGAAAACTATGCAGCTGTTAGGAAAAATGAAGTTATAAAATTTGCCTATAAATGGATGGACATGGAGAAGATTATGTTGAATGAAATTAGCCAGAAGAAGAGAGACAGATACAGAATGACTGCATTTATTTTCATGACATAAATATATATGTGCATATTATGATACCAATATCCAAGATCAAGTGAAACATGACCTTGTATCAGGAGGTCTTGTCAAAGGTGGAAATTACCACAAACGTGTGGGAGTCAGAGGCTAGGTAAGACAGAAAATGGAACGGTGTGCTAACAATTGTTGAGGGTACTAATACCAACCTAGAATTCAGCATTAAATAGAGGCAAAAGATACACATGACAACCCTTTAATGTATGTTCTGTAATCCATAGTCTGGAAGGGAAGGAAAAGAGAAAGGGAGAGAAAGGGAAAGAAATAAAGAACCTGCCACGGAGGTGGGCTGGGGGAGGGGGAGGTAACGATGTTGGTGGTGGGAAATGGGCACTGGTGGAGGGATGGGTGCTGGAACACTGTATGACCAAAACCCAAATATGAAGTTTTTAATTGTATATCTTTGTAATTGTATATCTCACAGTGGTATAATAAAATACTTTAAAAAAATTTAAAAAGATTGTTTGATAGTTCCTAGACCTGAGTTCTCTGATGACAAGAGTAGAAGAAGAGTTAGCTCCAGAGCATGGACCGTGTGAGAAATAGTGAAGAGGGAACTTTCCAATGTCATAAAAATATCGATCTGGATAATGTCATTGTCTGTGTGTGTGCATGCACACATACGAAAGCACATGCATGCGTGTGTGCATATGTGTGCACATGCAGATACAGAGGTACATAACAAAAGTCACTGAGCTATATGTAAAAGTCTTGTTAATTCTTTCTCGGTAAAAAGGGACATGCAACGAAACTTCAGATCCATACACATTTACATATGCTTACACATTCTAATCTATATTCAACATAGTTAGCCCTATATTAGCAATTTCTCAGTTGTTTCTGTAGGTCATCAGAATTACTATGCCCCATTTCACAAACAAGTTAAGGTACAGAAAGAAGTAGATAGCACATGAGTTGCTTTCTAGTTCCCAATACTCTTACAATAATATAAAACGTGACTTTGTATTATTACAGAGGCAATGTAAGCTCTTATGCTTTGGGCCAGACATATGTGTTACGAAGAAAATTAGGTTTAAAACTATATTGCCCTGAACTATACATTATATCCTATTCACTGTCATGTGATTTTACATTGTGTGTTCTGGATGATCCTAAAGGGATAGTTTTCCTTCACCTGCTTTCTTTGCTAATATTCAGTTCACCTGTACATTTCTGATCTTGGCCTGTGCTACTGCGTTCCCTTATTTCTTTGTAAGATAATGGAAGATAATTCCCCGAGAAGCCCATTTGCTATGTCCATCCATTTGTAAGGTCACTTAATTTAGTGTCCTCATTAAGCACCACTCTAAAGTTTAATAATTTTGCTGGCACCAGCGCTCTCTCATTCCTCCCCAATGTATTTTATATAATTTATTCTTGTTACAACTCATCCCCCCTTCATCTGCCCATAAACTGCAGTCATGATATTTCATGATATTGCCAGCACCATATAATTTACAAACGGCCTCACATACCTAAAGGTCTGTTTAGAAAGAAAGAATAAATTGTTGCAGAGAAAGCTGAGCAAAACAAGTGGAATCCTAAAGTTTCATTAGAGACAGCTCAAAGAACCAGATTTTTACAATGGCAGTTTCTTATTCTAGGAGAAGGGGCAGACACTTGCAGGGGGAAGCAAAGCAGGCAGCTATTTAGTGTTCCTAATTAAATTGTTTGCCACCAGTGGCAAAACAGAATCTGCCACCATTAAATAGGCATCATCAAGATGACTGGCATTGACATACTAAAAGTATTTTAGTGCAAAGATTGATAGGGGCTATTCTCAGAGAAAGAACTGCAAAATTAAACAAACAGAAAACCCAAATGCATACCTTCGCCATACTTTTTTTGCTTATGAGAGGTCTGCCTTGCATGTTGGAATGAACAAAAACCCAGAGTCCATCTGAGACAACATTTTCAACCCGCCTCCTTGTATCCTGTGTCATGGAGATTCTGGATAGTCCGTAATTCTTCCAGCTACCTAGAGGAAATCTGCTTTCTGTCCCCATGCCTTGATGTACAGTTACTATTAAATATAACAGGAGTTACAAACCACGATAGAAAAAAATAACAGGTCTCTTTCCCCCAACTACAGTAGAATTGTGAACTGAATTTTCTATTCTTCCTGCATGGAGTTTCATTGAAAACCATATTTTCTCTAAATGTACTGTGAGAAAAATTAATATCTTTATTAACTACATGCCCTTTGTGCAAGACTTGTATTACTTCTTAAATATTTAAAGTTACAATTCTTACAGAAAGTATTAGAACTGTTTCTAGTCTATCACAGCATTGGAAGAGTTTTCCTTGATACACTTTAAATTCCCTAGGCTCTGCTTTATCTATCTGCTCATATTACAGCTGAGAAGTAATGAATAGATAATGCTGAGGTTTGAATGGTATTTAGAGAATCCCATTTTAAGATATATTCACAGATACTTTTAAAAGTTAAGAAATTCTCTTCCTCCGAAAGAGAGAAAGAGATGGAGAACCTGCCATGGAGGCAGGCTAGGGAGGGGGAAGGGTATCGGGGACATTGGTGGTGGGAGGTGGGCACTGGGGATGGGTGCTGGAACACTATATGGCTTTAAACCCAAACATGAACATTTTTGTAATTGTCAAAAATAAATTAAAAAAAAAGGAAAAAATAAATAAATTCTCTTCCTCCCCACCTTGAAATTACACAGTCAAGAGTATGTGTATGGGTTGGGAGAGGAAGGATGGGGATATAATTTCCTGTAAGGTTTTGTTTCCTTATTCTGCTGTTTGATACTAGTTTCCAGACAAGTGGTAAACAAACAAGGAGGGGAAATTAAAACACACACACACACACACACACACACACACACACACACACACACACACCAAAGAAGACCTCCCTCATGTTAACATAGGAACTCTAAGCATATCTCATACATTTTCCAATCTGATATCATTATTCTTCAATATAAGGAATGAATATAAATAGGGCTAAAATATATGGTCTCTGCTGCAAGAAAGGGGAATTATCTTTTTTGATGAAACAAGTAAAAGCGTGATTTAAAGATTAGAAAATTTTAAGCCTCTCTTTCAAATTGTTTTGCACTATTTTTTGATAAGTCACTTGGCTTTGCCATGTCTGGATGCTAATAGGAGCAGTTATTTTTTCCATGCTGAGCAAATGACATCACACAAGTGGCATACCACAATTGCAGATACAAGAAGCAAAGCCCACAGAGCCAGGAGCCCTTCTGGGACCTGGGAGTGCAGGGGCCTTAAAAGACTGCAAGTATGCAAAGCACCCTCTGGCTAGAGGGCTTTCATTCCCGGTGTATGTTATTTGTTTGTAAGGACATTATCCTTCTTTGAAACCCCAGAAATTAATACAGTGTTGTTTTCAGCTCTTCATTAGAGTCTGATTCTGAATACCACTTCTCTACGCACTCATGAAAGGCTAAGAGAAAGAAAATATATGTGATCCACAAAAAATCTAGACACTGATTTGGGTTTGTGAGCTGTTGTGCATATAAAATATGCTCATAATGACGATAAAGATAATTCTATGTATTAATTAATAAACATTCCAACATATGTGCTATTGAAAGACATGGTACTTTAGAAGTACAGTATATTCCTGTTTTCCTAAGAAAATTAGGGAGTGTGTTTAATTAATGCTGAAATGCAATAGAATTCCTATGGAAGTACTTTTGACATCCACATGAATACCAAATGAGTTCATTATGATCTGTGTTATTACAATGAATACCAAATGAATTACTAATGCTGGGACACTCAAAATGAAGTGTTACCAAGTGTTGTGGTATAACAAATATTGTTAAATATTATGTGATTAAAGTTATTATAAGCTGAGTCTCAATCAAAAGAAAGCGGAATTCTATCTCTATTGCTGGGAGTTAAGAGTAGAATCAAACTGTTGTTTTTAAACCTTGTGATTCTTAACTTTGAATGGTCCCTTAAAGGCTTTCTCCAAATACTATAATCATTGAAATTACTTTGGTTCAGTGTGTGGCAGAGGAGGAGGCTGTGGGAGGATGGAGTGACGGGGTGGGGTGGGAGGTAGGTGAGTGGAAGGAACAACTAATACCTCAAGAATTCAGCCAAGTTCAAATTATACATATACGATTTTCCTTAGTCTGCATATTAAGAAGTAGAATTTGCAGTTTAATTATTCCCTGATGATAAGCATATTAAAATAAGTGTTTCACATGTGATTCTGGACAGTGAAGCAATAAGACCATTTTCTTGTTTTTCTGACTGAACGTCCACATTCGTGTGTAAGACAGTTAATAATAATCCCAAAAATAAAATTTTAAATAATCTATTCTAACTACATATGTGTAAATTATTGCCACATATTCTGTTGTAGGAAAGCTGGACTCTACATCTGCGTCATGTTATTTATGTATTTAGAAGTAATGCATCATAACGATTCATATCTATTATAGATTTAGTAAGACATGAAGGCATAGTGGATTTAATCAGACATGTAATTATTTTATGCCTCCAACTCCAAAATATGTGTAAATGAATTTATGGTTATTTGGCAATCAGTGGAAATGGTCTTTATAAATGTTGAAACAGCTGCTGGCAAATATATTTGCAAAAGAAGGAAAATGGCACTTCTAGTCTGGTAAATGATAAAGGAATTGTTGATAACTGTATGCAGTAACCTAGGTGTTAAATATTTGTTTTATCATCCTTAATGTTACATAAACATGCATTTAACATAAAACCTTGCATTACTTTCCTTTTGTGATAATGAAGCTCATTTTCTCATGAGGGTTTTCGAACCCATCCATATCCTAAAAAAGCTCTTTTTTAACATCTGAGCAGTTTCTATCATTATGTTTGACTTTTCCACTTCTGCTTATACTGATATTTGTGATATCATTCCTGTTCTTAAGATAGAATGCTCTCATTTAAAATAATGGGTTATTATAATGCACATACTTCTGTCAAATATGTTGATTCTGGTGTCTATTAGAATTCCTCACTGTTGCCTCTACAATGACTTTAAGACATTTGTAAAAGTTTTCTGCCACAGAGAGTAAAATGCAATCCTTGTACTCCCTGGTTATGATTACTTCGTTGTGTCGAAGCATCTAATAAATTACACATCAGTAAATGTAGATCTTGGACAAATACCCCGAGAAAATCTAATTTTCTTGAAGTGTATCTTTTTCATTCTTTCAAGTTTTCAGTTTAAATTTAGAGCTTCTGACTGGTGAAAAATTAATCGCAGCAGCACCTGAAAATTTCCCTATAATCTGTGGCAGCAGCAAAGAAAAAACAGCAACAACTAGGCCTCCTCTAATGTGTCAATTATGACCCAGATAGATCACCATAGGAGGAATTATTTCATTTTCCTTGGATCAACTATAAAGGGGGCTATAATATATTTAAGTTGCACTGAAGCAAGCACACTAAAGACACTCCCGCACACGTTGTGAGGGCAGGCGACATAAATAAAGCTGTCACACTCTCTTCAAGGTGAGCTTGTATTTGAGCAGGCATCTGGGTTTTATGCATGTGATGATTTCCAATACTAACCGTTCGGGTGATACTCCTATAATAACACACCACTGACTTAAAAGTCACTTGCATCCAACTTTTGTAAATCACAGGGTTCTTTTTCATTTAGATATGTTGTTTCAATAATCAGTAGCATTTCCTATAAATTATACACTGACCAGTTGGAAGAGCTTCTGCCTGTTAATGGAGCAAACTGCAGACCTCAGTCAGACACGGCACTCCCAGCCTGCAGCCCCTGGCAGAGCCGAGTTCCTTGGCAAACGACAGAGTGTCCTCTGTCGGCGAAAAAAGAAAAGTGCAGCGACGGATGAGCTGAGATGCTTCCGATCACAAGCTGCCATTAGAACATATTTGTGATGTAAAATTCATATTTTAATCTCCTTTAAAATGAATTTAATGGACATGGATATATATACAAGATGGTACAAATTCAAAGGAAATTGTAGGATATATAATTTTCATACATACACATGCTAACTAACTTGGCTTCTACATACCTGGAAATGCCAGGAAAGAGGAGATCCTTTTGCTCACTGGATTTACCGCTTCACCTACCCAGGAATGTATTTCGTTCAAATATTCCCAAAACGGGATAGGAAACTTGGCGTGCACAAGGTTCCATAATTTAAATAAATTTTAAGATCAAAAACTGTTGCTGAGCAAAGCCATCATGGAGATTTTTAATTCCCTCAGGCTGGGGCAGGGAACAGAAAGCAAAACCGCTGAGAATAGCCCTTAGCTCAAGATGTCTCTCAGCAGGGCAAGATAAAATGGATTACACGGCTTATTGTTACCACTTGCAAACTAAGCTCTCGTGAGTCTTAAAATAACTGTATATTTTACGATTTAAAGTAGTAATTCACTGATGAGTATTTGCCTCTTCACTTCTGTATTTCCATTTACTTTATATCAGAATAGGGGAAAAATCTCACAGAAATGGAAACTTTACATCTTAAGGTCTTGCATATTTTAAGTAGGCTTTAAGGCAAATATGAATAATGTTAACTTGAGCCAAAATATTTGCAGGCAACATTTTAAACCTTATAACTTCCTTAACTTTCTGGAGAAATCCGCTCCATTGGCTGTTGCCTGATTCAAATGTGTTCTGCCTAAGAGGCTGAATTTGGGCATCTGCCTATATTTAGAAACTCCTCTGGTGGCTCTTATAATTAAACCTGAGTATTTGCAACCGCAAAATTAACCTAATATAGTAATTTAATTGCAATCTTTAATTCCATTGTTACAACAGGGAGGGAGATTTTTCTTTTTTAAGGTTCCAGTTGCAGATGCTAGATGAAATCGAGAGTTAATAAATAAGTCTATATACCTTTGCCAAGGAACAGGGTTACCAAGCAAAGTGGGGAGGGGGCTAAATTGAATTTTCCTGATATGTTATAAGTATTGATTAAATTGACCAGATAAATTGCTTGCTTTTCTTTTTTCTTTTTTTTCATTTTCCCTGCAGAGACACTAAGGTTTTTTTTGGGGGTGGTGGGGGGTTGTTTTTTTTTTGTTTGTTCTTTTCTTTAGTGATTTGCTGATTCTTCACTACTGTATACCGCCAATTTTATCTATTTGAAATAACTTTGAGATTCAATGTGAATTCAAATACTGGTCACAAGATTTGTTTGCCTAAGTATGAAATGTGTGCTAAGGAAATTATTTTAAGCATGAGTTGAATTCTAAGGACTGACAAATGAGGCAACTAACTGCTTCAGAAACTGTTAATATGGATAATCCCAGCAGATATATGAAAACTAAAAATACTGCTTTCTTGGCATGGCAGAAATGTCAAGCTCACTAGAACCCTCTGTATGGGAGTGGGGGTGATTGGAAACAGACGAGAACGAGGTCCTGTTGCTTTATAGGGCTGCAAATGCACCGAACGTCTTTTTTTGTTTGTTTGTTTGTTTGTTTGTTTTGTTTTGCTTTTTTGGGTCACACCCAGCAATGCTCAGGGGTTTCTCCTGGCTCTGCACTCAGGAATTACTCCTGGCGGTGCTCATGGGGACCATATGGGATGCCAAAAAATCGAACCCTGGCCGCCATCGGCCGACCGCGCAAGGCAAACGCCCTACCCGCTGGACTATCGCTCCCGCCCGAACTTCTTTAAGATTTTAAATTTTTTTTATCAGTATTCCCTAAATATGTTTCCTACTTAATACCTCTTAGCTTTACACTTGTTGTGTGGGGTGTTCAGCTTCATTTTGTTTTTCCCTTCTATTCCCTTCTTTTACTTTTTCCCCCTGAAACAATATACTCATGGGGACTTGGGGTTCAAAAACAAAATTACCTTATTTCTATTTACATTTTCAAATGGTAAAGTTATTCTTCAACAGTTAGTTGAAGGGAACAGAACTAATTTTCTCCCTCTTCCCCTAACAACTAAAATGTTAAATTGTTTCAGTTAAGTGCTTAACAACTGAAAACAAGATGATCATAATGAAAATGCCAGAATTGAGTATGAAGTCCCAAAATTATTGCTTAGTCTGCTCTACCACAGTAATTGAAGTTTAGAATTAAAATAATTTCTTATAGGAAAAAAAGGTAATGTAAGTTTTGAAAAAATAAAGTTATTAAAGCCAAGTTATAATTTTCTTTGACATTGATAAATAATATTTTATCTTGAAAAGTTTTTTATTTTCCCAGAGAATTTTATTTACATGAATTATAAAATGATCCCATCACAGTACAATATTTTATACCTTGGTTTAAAGATACTAAATATTTTAGAAACAGCCCACCAGAGGGCAGTCAGCTTTTAGTCTAACAGATTCGAAATAGATATATTTATTGTTATGGTAGAGTTTTTAATAAAATATCTATTTGAATAGCATTTTGCACATCTATGAATTGAACAAAATAAAAGTTGTAACTTGAGATATCTAAGGCCTCAATCTTCTTGGGTAAAAATCCCCACAAAATTAACAGCTTTAACTCTGAGCTTCTGAATAACCTCACAGCCATGTGATATTTATGTTTAATTCTAAATTTTTAATTTGTTTTTATTTGAAAGGTCTTGGGCATTAATATTTTTAATCAATAAATACACTGGAATAAGCTCTTAGAAGAGGAAAGGCGAGAGATAATTTTAGGGTTTGTGCTCAGTGTTGTTTCCTGGTAATTTCAAAGACATCTAAAATGGGTTTATGCTGAACGGTGTAGATGATCTTTCGTCCTGTACGGATGTTATGGAAGAAATTCTGGAACACCTGTTTGGAGATTGAAGAAGCCACACTTTGTTTCCTTCTTCTTTTACCATGGCTGTGGACAGTAAATGTCCTCCCATCATCCTGATCATTGGGGATCATGGAGATCATGTTATCTGTTCAGGAGAGAGTGGGAAAAACACACGGAGATCCTTACTTATACAACTTGTGTAATGTAAAGAAGGGGAGCCAGAGAGATACTGTAATGGTTAAGGCACTTGCCTTGCATGTTGCTGACCCCAGTTCTATTCCTGATACCATGTTGTCGCCTGAATCTAACCAGGACCATCCATCAAGCACAGACCTAAGAGTAGCTCCTGAACACCACCTGGTGTGAGCCCAAAAGCAGAAACAAATTCTTCTGTATTTATCATTTTGTATGTAACATTTTGTTGGCTTAAAAAAACATACACACACACACACACTGGTTGTTGTAATTCTATACTCTAATAACAAAATGCTTGTTTCTAATCCTGCAAAAGAAACCATGAGCAGTAATGCTTTAGGATGACTAAAGGGCTTTCAGACATTTACTTGTTGGATTTTTATAATAATCCTGTGAGATTTTGAGTCCCAGGTTACAAAATCTGGTTAAGACAATAGGATACTACATCCACTTCCCTGATTTGCTTTGGCACTCAAGAAACAAAGATTATAGAGTTGGGAGTGCGGTAGTGTTTATGTGGTAAGGGGAAGTCTCCTAGAATTTGTTTGATTTGGCTTTATTGCTTTTGTTAAAAAGGAAAGGTGGGTTTTTTTCTGATTATAAAAACATCAATGAATATAAGAAAGTAATGACCCACAGCTACAGAGAAAAACACTCCACATTACATGTATATGCTTCCATGTACTTCCTGTGTCCATGTACATATGTATGAAAAGAGAATCACACTGGATACTGCGGTGACAGCCACTTCAGTTCATAGGTCACTGTGTCACCAGCATCTTTTCATGCTATGAAGATTTCAAAATAACATTTACTGAGTCCTCCCCATATTCTGTGTAACTTTCTAAGACTTTTACATGAGTTATTGTATACTTACAACATCCCTAATGAGGGGAGGCAAAAACGTTTCTCCCAACTGATGGAAGAAAAGGCTAACTCTTGGCAACACACAAATACTCTATCTTAAACTCTTTTGTTTTTTAAGTTATAAAAAAATTCTGTTGTATGAAAAAAACATTCTTCATTTAACCAGTTCCCACAACTGGACAGTCCATTTTTCTGGAAAAGAAGGTTGCAGAAAGGGATTTTTCAGTATCCAAACAAACTTCATATATCTCTGAGCTGCATAATTATATCACAAATAATTCCCAAGATGGCCTATCCCATACTTCTTAGAACTCACCTTTTCCTCCCCATTCATTCCTGAAAAATTACTCCAGTCCATTTTCAAGAGTTCTGAGTCTCTCTCACTGCCACTGGAATAGTAGCCCCAACTTATGAGTCAGATGACCAGGGCTTGTACCTAGACTCTGCTATTTGAAGCTTTAGTGGTCTTAGCCATCCCTTAAGTGACCTTGCTAAGGCTTCTCTTGTCCACAAACTGAAGATTAAGTACTTACTCACACTTATTGGGAGTCTTGATTATGGTGACCCCTGAAAGAGCCAGACAAATAGTAAGTTTTCGGTAGATGTGGGAAGAACATTTCCTTTTAGCTGACTAGAAACCTTTTGGTCAAAGTAGAAAATAGTGTGTACTACATTGCTATAGAAGTAAAATTCCCATTAAATGCTGGGTGTTTTTACTAAGCACTTGGAGAATTACACCTTAGAATCTCCTTGAAACACACATGAAAGAAATGTGCCTTTTCTTTCTGAATATAAATGAATAGGAATTTCTGGCAGGTGAAACAAGTTGAAGAGAAGACAAAAATTTCTTGGAAATTATTTTTTACCACCCAATTTAAAAATACCTTAGGGGTTTGCCGGGGGGGGAATAAAACAAACCCCCTCCCTTCTTTTTCTGTTTCTTGTTTGTTTGTGTTGAGTCACACCTAGTGGTCCGCAGGGCTTACTCCTCTTTACTCAGGGATCACTTGCCAGAGCTCAAAGGACCATATGGGTGCCTAAAATAGAACCTGGGTCTGTTGTGTGCCTTACCAGCGTTACTGCTGTATAATCTCTCTTACTCCATTCTTTTTTTTTTTTTTTGATGACTCCTGACCGGCTCTGCTCTCAGGAATTACTCCTGGCGGTGCTCTGGGGACCATAATGGATGTTGGGGATTAAACCCAGGTAGGCCATATACAAGGCAAACACCCTACCCATTGGACTATCACTCCGACCCCTCTCTTGCTCCATTCTTTCTCCTTTCATTTGTTTCTCTCATTCTCTTGTCTTTCATTTCTCTTAAAATTCAAGTGCTAATTTCAAGTCTTATTCCTCAAAATGATCTCTACTTCAAATGTGAGACTTCACTGTTAGTTAACATTCAGTTCAGTGATTGTTAGGATTTGGGGTGAGAATTGACCAATGAGTTCCCAAGACACCTTGTTGCAAAGTTGAGCAAGAGGTTAAATTACTATGGGCATCTGTCCTAGAGAAAAGCATTTGCTGTGAGAAAAGCAACATTATGTCCCGGGTCCCAGTCATAATACCAGGGTACCACAAGTCACTCTCTCTAAGACTGAAGGTCCTGTTGATAATTTGCCCAAGTGACACAGAATGGTAGAAATCAACAGAGCACATCATCTGCAGCTTGACCTTCACCAATCGGCAAACTTTTATGCGGTTCCTTTATTTGTAGAAAATAAGGCAAGCATACCAGAGTCTGCACCAAAAGTGGTCCTTGTTTGACCTGTGGACTCTAACCGCAGAGATAAAGTCACCAGATAGGGATGGGGATGAAAGCAAGGAGAGGCTCCAATGTATTGTGGTGTAGATGATGGTTGTGATATGGTGATACTCTTTAAAGAGGCTTAAAGTTGTACCCCCAAAACACAAACAGTCATGATAACTATTATCTTTTTTAAAAAAAAGTGATACTATTCGATCCCCACACATTGGGATTTTTGAAAATGGATTTAGTAACCATGTCACCCTGATGTACCTCCAACTACCGCCATTCTCACTCAGAAATATGATCAATGAATCAACATTAGAAGTAAAATTAGTCCATGTAAGCCGGGATAGTTCTGAGTTCTCGCATGCCTTATCTCATGCATTTGCTCAAGAATTCTTGTAATTTAGCATCTATAGCTGGAGTGATTAAGATCACCTATCACTTGTCTTCCCTTTGTTCATTGATTTGCTCAAGCGGGTGCTAGTAACATCTCCATTCGGCCGGGAACTAGGTGATATTGTCACTGTTTTTGGCATATCGAATACACCATGGATAGCTTGCCAGGCTCTGCCGTGGCTCTGGGGTTCATCCCAGAGTATCTAGTCTTTTTCTATGTCAGACCATCAGCCATCCACCATCCAGGGCCCATGGGGCAGAGCCCTGGGTGTAGACAAACCTGTCTCCTGTCTTCCACCTGCTGATGCAGTCAGGCACTGCAGCCACACCTGCAACATCTGGAGGGGAAGGAGATTAATATACAAACTAAGAAATTTACCAAGATTCCAAAGTCAACTCATACTTTGAACTCAGTAATAGTGCTGATGATTAGATCCAGGATTTTTTACTTTAATCTCAGTTCTTTGTTAGTGATCCTAGGGCATCTTTCCATTATAAATTTTCAACAGTTACCAATCCATGCAAGTCCTTAAGAGGTCCTGAGTAATCTGGGAACATTGTATTAAGAGCATGCTAGTTTCCTTCACTGAAGATAATCAAAGGTACTAAAACATATATCAGAACCAACCTTTACCGGCCTTACTTTTACTGCCCATACTTCAGAAACACTACCAGTGATTAGGGCCGATAAAATTCTGAAGTAATATAATTATTATTCTCCTTCTCCTCCACAAGAAGTATTAAAATAGCCTCAATATTATAGAGGTTATATTATATTATATTATATTATAAACTCTATATACAATATTATATAATATAACCTCTATATTGTATTCAAGAGCTCTATCCAGTTACTACTCCATTAAGCACTATTTCATAAAACTGTTGGTCTACCTTATTTGGAGCAAAGAGAAAATAAAAGCCACAGAAAGCATTTCTATAAATTTTTCCAATGTAATACTGTGGCTGAAAAATTGTAGTGCTTATCCTAATCTTTCAGTATTTAAATTTTACTGTCTCTAGAGAGATACTTCATATTTCACTGCTTAGTTTCTAAGTTTCTAGAGCTCAGTGGCTGTCTCTAAGTCAGAATGAAGCAAAATTTGTCCTGCAGAGTATAAATCAGGATAGGTAGTATACCAGAGATCCTCTGAACACTGACTCCTGGGATTGGCTTCCAGCTCCCTCCCCCAGCACCCTAAAAAGAAATGTATCTTGAGAATATTAAAAAAAAAAGATAGAATCTGGATGACAACACAGAAAAAATGAAACTATTTGAAACTTATGATGCTTATGAATGAGATTGTGGGCCAGTTTGTATCCGTATGATTTTCTGTCACGATGATAATGTCACGATAAAACATAAGGTAATACACATGCACGCACACACAACCCAGCCCTTTGTGTCCTTCATATCCCTGCCAGAAAGAATATTGGATCCATTTAACTTAGACTCTCAGACTTTTTTCTTGCCTTCATGTTTTTCTGTGCACAATGCATGAATCAAAAATTAAGATTTGAAATATAATTTTGAAAGAAAGTCTTCTCTATAAAACAGCAACTTTATAAATTTAGCACTAAACTCCGAAGTGGGCCCTTTCCTCCACCTAAACTGTTGTCTTAGAATCACCATGCCCCATGACGAAAAATAGTTTTCTAACAGGCCTCACAACTTTGACCCTCACCCATGTCTCACTCATCCACCCCTTTACACTTATTCTTATTTTATTTATTTAGATATCTATCCATTTATTTATTCATTTATTTATTTATAAAATAATGGACTCTAGTACCTTGCACATGAAAGACAAGTGCTCTACCCACTGAGCCACATTGTTACCTGCATGGAACACTTTTATCATGGCATCAGGCATTCCTTTCCTGTTCCAACAGCCCTTTTCCACTTCATACACACTAACACCAAATGTGCATTTCCTGCCTGTCCATTTGCATGTTCCTTTCTCTAAATGGGCATCTTTGTTTTACGCATTAATTATTTTATAAGAGACTCTACACATTTTCTCAACAGTATTTATAGTCAAGTCTTCAAATTGAGCTACTTTAAAAAAGATTGTTTTAGGAGTTTTCAAAGGTACAGTAGAAAAGCTATGCAAATCACACAAAAATAGGTCTTTACATGGTTACTTTTTAACTCAGAGATATCCATATTACAATAATTTGTCATTACCATAAAACTGCCGATGAAGAAAATTTTATAAATAAGAAATTTTATGGTGCTGGTACAAAAAAACATATGCTAACTATGAATAAGCCTGTATTTTTATTTCTCAGTATTTTATTTCCTTTGCCAGACTGTCAACTAACTATATAAATTTCAAACATTAAGAGGTACAAATCAACTCACTAAAATATCTGTCAGAGCTTTCTGCATTAATCAAATATGATGTATTGAAACCTGCAAGGAAAAAATATTTGTGACAGAAACTCCAAAATAACGGAATAAACATAACATTAAAAAGCTTGATTTTGAATTATTACTTAAGCTTAACTGAAGAGAAAGAGTATATAAATGCAACATTCCTCTTATACTTTCATATGACTGTTTATTATAAATTTTCTACATATTGTGTAGATATTAAACATGTTATCATAAAGCTTTACTGCAATTGGACACATTTGAATTATATTAAATATATGTTTCAGTTTATTTTTGTTGCTTTGAACAATAGTTTTAAATTCAACACTTAAACTTCCTTAAAATATTGACTAACAAAAGAATAATTCCTCAATTTGAATAGCTTCTCTCCAGCTGAGAGCTAACCTGTTTGATATGAAGGAGCCAAGGCACTTCCATTAACATTCTTCATGCCTGGAGGTTTCTCCTTGTTCTGCCTCCAGGTATCTCTACTGGCTGGGCTCTGGGGACCATACAGGGTGCTAGGGATCAAACCCAGGTCAACCACATGCAAGGCAAACAGTTCTATAACCTCTCCATTAAAATTCTTTTTCAGTTTTGTTTTGTTTAGGGGTCACACCTGGCATTGCTTATGGATTACTCCTGACTCTGTACTCAGAAATCACTCCTAGATGGCTTGGGGAACTGTCGGGGAATGCCGCTGGGGTCCCCCGACAGTGTCAGGGCAGAGGTTCTCTTCTACCTCCAAGGACGCTGGGAGAACAGATGAAAACTCACAAGTCCGGTGCAGTTCCAAAAAAAGGCTTTTAATAGTACAAAAGCTCTTCCACAGCACTCCAATATAATGAACAAACTTTAGCTCTGGTCCGAACTTAGACCATACAAAAGAGCCTAAGTCTCCCACCAAAGAGAGAGGATCTCACCCGAGCTGGGTCCTACCCAGAAGGAGCAAAAGGCCAAAGAGCAAAAAGCCAAAAGCCAAAAGCAAAAGGCCGAGGAGCCAAAAAGCCACAGGAGCCGAAAAGCCAAAAAGGCCCAAAAGGTGAAGGGGCCTCAAGTCAGCCCCTTATATACACCAAAAGTAATCCAACTGGGAGGGTCATGTCAACAAAGAACCCTAAACAGAGTGTAGAAGAGCAGTGCCACACCCTATTGCAGGTATAAACAAAGGTTATGCCAAGGACTAATCCCAAGATTATCTCTTATGTAAAACACTGGAGGGGGCTGATATAAAGTAATACATCTTAATTTCATGAGCTTCATGTAATCTAGATGGTACCCACAAGGTCCTTCTTATTATTATCTGCACCAGGGTGATTCTGAATATCTTGTTCTCGTACTGAAAGGGTCACACTCGCCTGCTTAGAGCAAACTAGTACGATCCTTCCTATAGTCTTCCTATAGTCTCAGCGTAGCCAGGGTGGTAGTCTCCTGGTAAATTCTAACTGTCCCATGCTGGGTGCAGTGGGTATAAAGGAGCTGTACCCAATCTAGAAAACATAGAAGTCTTAGTAGATGTATAAGTCGGAAGTTATTCAATCAAGGTGACTTCTGTAACTGCCACACCCTCTAGCAGTGTTTACATAGAAGAGAGGTCTCATTAGAATGAACCTTGGCTTAAATAAGATTAAGCTGGGAGTGGGCAAAACAACAAAGCTCTCAGGTTATCTAAACCTGTCCTCCAACAGGAACCAACTGGAGTACTAGAGATCAAACCAGGCAATCTCCCTGCCCATTGTACTATTTCTCCTAATGTTTGAAACTTTATTTAAACACCATGATTCTATTAACACTCTTAAAAATAAGAAAAAAGTATTCTATCTCAACCCTTACTCTGAGTATTCTGGCCAATACAACAAAAATAAGAGATATAATAACCAGAAGGAAGGAATAAAGTATCATTATTTTTAATCGACGTAATTTTATTCTTAGGAAACCTGTAAAAATATCTTAGAGTCATTAAGAATTCACAAACATAAAGAAAAAACATGACAAATGAACCACCATTTAAAATATAGAATGTTAAAAATGCAAAAATCTAAGATTGTATTTTTATATTTTTATGTAATTGGCATAAAATTTATGAGAGTATGTTCATATTATGTTACGGCAACATAATACACAGGATAAATATAAAACTATGTATCAAATGTAATAAGAAAATGGCAAGACTGCTTTTAGAGGTTTAAACTTATTTTCCTGCATGAATCTGGACAGCATGCAGATGATGCAGTGTACTGAAAATTGCTTTAAATGGCTAAAGTTACTATAATTGAAAAAGTGCTTATCTAAAATGGGATTGATTGGACTATCTTAATTTTTTCCTCATTTCCAGTTACTTAAAAATTATGTTTCTTGCTCTCTTCTAGTTCCTTAAATGTTTGTTTGCTTGGAGGCTACACTGTTATTCGGAGTTTACTCCAGGCTCTGCATCATACCTTGTGTTGCTCCAGAGACTATGTGTGCTGCCAAGGTCTGAGCCCAAGTCAATACATATAAGACAAGTGATCTACTTGCTATACCTTCTCTCCAGTTCTATTCTTTTTCTTAACTTTTAAACAAAACAACGCTTTGTCTTTCAATATTATGCCTTATTTTTCAACCTCTCCACCAAAGATGGTTCATTTTTAATCGATACCTGTATTCACCAACTATTTCCATGTTCAGCTGAGAGCATAAGTAATTTCAGTTCTATGTTGTTATTTTCTCAGAAAACTTTGAATGAGTTTGCAATGATCTTCTCAGCAGCTTTATTCAAATGTAATTTGGAATCTTAAGTGCTCTTCCAGCCCGTGTTCACCCCTTGAACATGTATCTAGCTTGCTAGACCCTATTTATTTTCTTGCTTATTTTAACTCTGGAGAGCCCCATGTTCTCTCCTGAGCATGTTTTTCCTTCCTCTCTCCTCATGTGTTTCTCAGCAAGTGTCATTCAATAAAAAAGTCTCACTTCACTAAAATTAAAAAATTATCTTCCATGTGTCTTTACTCAACACTGATTTTGTAAAACACAGGCAGAAATACATGACTCTTACTTCCCTAATTTTCCTGTTCTTTGGGCCCCTCCTTCAACCCTGCTTATATATAAGAATTATCCCATCGTTCCAGTTTCATTCCTAATGTGGCTTATTTGAAGTTGACAGCAGGATAATAGGCAAGCTAAAATTTAGAGGTGTACTTACCTGTGTGCTGATTTGTGTCAGAAAAGATAGAGAACTACCTTATGAAAGTAGAAAGTGGGGTGGTGTGGTAATAATGAACTCCCAGGGCATGGATGTGATTTAAAAAAATATTTTGCAAATCTGAAAAGACAGAAGAGAGATTTTGGGTTTTGCCATGAGTTACTATTGAGAAGGAATACAACAGGGATTAAAATTTTGTGCTGGTGTGGATGCAGGGGAAAAGGGAACTCATCCATTATTGGTGAGAATGTTGACTGATACAGCCTTTTTAAAAACAGTATATACATTCCTCAAATACTAGAAATTGAGCTCCCATTTGATCCTGCCATACCACTCCTGGTAATATACCCTGGGAAGCCAAAAACACGCAGCGGAAACACCATCTGCACCTTTATTTTCATAGCAGCACTATTCACAATAGCCAGAATCTGGAAACAACCAGAGTGCCCAAGAACTGATGACTGGATAAAGAAACTGGTACATCTACACAATGGAATACTATGCGACTGTTAGGAAAAATGAAGTTATGAAATTTGCCTATAAATGGATGGACATTGAGAGGATCATGTTGAGTGAAATTAGCCAGAAGGAAAAAGACAGATATAGAATGACTGCATTTATTTTCATGACATAAATATATATATAGATACCAATATCCAAGGTCAGGCAAAACATAGATCAAGAGGTCTTGTCAAAGGTGGAATCTACCACAAATGTGTGGGAGTCAGATTAGTTGAGATAGAGAAGGGAACAGTGTGCTAATAATTGGCGAAAGTGATAATACCAGCCTAGAACTGAGCAAAAAGATACACATTATAACCTCTAAATGTATTTCAATCCACAATGTGTAAGAGAAGAGAGAGAGTAAACGAAAGAGAGAAAAGAGATAAAGAACCTGCCATAGAGGCAGGCTAGGGAGGGAAGAGGGAATCAGGGACATTGGTGTTGGGAAATGTGCACTGGTGGAGTGATGGTTGCTGGAATGCTGTATGACTACAACCCAAACATGAATATCTTTGTAACTGTATATCTCATGGTGGTATAATAAAATATTTAAAAATTTTTACAGTGCATTATTAATGTTAATTCTTCTTTTAGATTTTCTTAAATAACTTTTAAAAATATTTTAGTTGTTTTCAGCTTTATTTACCTGCCTGATTGTTATTGTTCTTTCATTGTATCTTTGAATGCCAATTATTATTGAGCTTTGTACATTTTTTATAGCATTTTACTTACACAGAGACAAAAAATTCAAATTCCTTTTACACCTGAGTAGGTGTCAAAAAGTTTTAATTACTGAATCAATGGCATTTACTTTGCAATATATCCCTGAAATTTAGTGCCTTACAACTAAACGCAGTTATTCACTGTACCACTGTCTTCCCGTAGATCATCAATTAGCTCGAGCGGGCACCATTAACATCTCCATACATCCTGTCACATGTGAGATAGTCCAAGGGCATCTGCAGCTCCAGGAACATAAAGAGCCTCAAACCATTCCATCAGGTCATGGGAATGAGGTCTATACTTGTTACTGGTATTTGGCATATCAAATATGACATGGGTAGCTTAGCAGGCTCTGCCATGCGGGTGGAATACTCTTGTAAATGCAGTTATTATTTCTCTTAATTCTGTGAGTTGGCTAGGAATGTCTTTTCATCTGAGTTGGCTTGGCGTGACCCCACATCACACATTACTAGAAGAATTTCCAATAGCTGCCTCGACTTATATTTATTATTCTATCCCAATGGCCAACCAAGTCTTGTAACCAAGCCTAGAGTTAGTAAAGGAAATAGAATCTACTTCCAGATGAAAATGACTACAGATCATTTTTCAAAGGCAAGAGTAGGGAATGAATTGTATTCATTTGTGAGCTCTGTCCTGAGTGAGGGAGCACGCAAGTAGAGCAGTTTAGCTAATTAAAAGGCTTGAGGCTTTACATGAACTTCTTCCAATGAACTACCGAAAAAAAGCAGTTAAGTGAATAGGTAGACTTTAGCACTGTGTGTGTTGAAACGCTTAAGCAGTGATAACTGCAAATGGTGAGGCATAAAGGATAACAGCAGCAATAATCAGGAGGGGATCAACCATCCAATTTACCAAGCACTAAGCAGTTTTCTGGGGCATGACATTTTGTCTGCTAAAACTAGGACAGTACCAGGCTAACAGGTATGGCTGGCCATTCTAGTGGCAAGACATGAGAAGAGCAACGGGAAATTTTCTAGTATTCCTAGCAATGAAAGAGAACAGACATTGCAGTGAGTTGTGAATTAGAAAGGCCTTTTTTTAAAAAAAAACTTTTTATAGTACTAGGGAAATGAAATAATACAGTGCTTCACAGATGTGAAACAATAGTCCTCCCATTGACCCACATTCCTGGTCTTCATGAAAGTCTGGTTATGGGATTAGTGCCATGTGAGGTTATTTGGGGAAGAGTCTGATTCAGATACTTCAAGGAAGTAGTTATTTAATTCATAGCAGAGTAAAGGAATTCGAGACTGTCAGTGGCAGAGACTCAGCTGTAAGTCCCTCACATCGAAGGGCTGTCTTATTTATTTGCCAGTTGCCTCAGAGAAAATCTGTCCCCTGTGTGCCCAACCCACAGAAGTTGTTGAGTTTTTGTTTGATCGATGATCAGTCATGCCATGAAGCTGTTTCTATGGGCAAGCACTGTACAAGTCTTTATTTTTATTTATTTTTTTTATTATCCAACCATGAGATATATAGTTATAAAAGTGTTCATCTTTGGGTTTCAGTCATACAGTGTTCCAGCACCCATCCCTCCACCAGTGCCCATTTCCCTCAACCAATGTCCCATGGTTTCTCTCCCTCCTCCAGCCTGCATCTCTGCCAGGCAATTTTCATTTCTCTCTCTCTCTCTCTCCCCCCTTTGTTACACACTGTGGCTTGCAATACATACAGTTAGAGGTTATCATGTATATCCTTTTGCCTACTTCAATGCTCAGTTCTATGCTGGTATTATCTTTTACAAAACTGTACAAGTCTTAACAACCTATTCCAGAAACACTGAGGGTCTCGGCTCTGAATGGAACTCAAATGTTCCAAATGGACCTACAGTATAGTAGGTCCTTGAGTTTCTGGTCTTATTCTGACCCAGTACTGGAAAGGTTGCAGTTCCGTGAAGGCTTGAGGACTTAGAATTGGATTGAGATAGTGACTTAGGTCACTGGTTCCATTCCAGCATGAAAGAGACAGAAGGCTGCTAGAAAGAGTGACCCAGGACTTGGATGCTGCTAGCGTGGGAGATTCTTAATATCACTAAACAAGATGAAGTTTAAAACCAGTAGTAGGTTCTTTAGGCGGAGGCAGTTATTTGTGTTTGAGACATTCAATTTGAGGTCCTCAAGGTACAAAGGCAGTAAAGTAGTTGACAGACTCTTGTATGGGATTCACTAAAATGCTAAATAGAGGTGAACACCCTAAATTATAAAGGGAGAAAATAGGGAGTAAATAAAGGAGCAGCTCCAGGGGGAAAAGTAATGGAGGGACTAGAAAGGTAGTACAGTAAGTAAGGCACTGGTCTTAAACACAGTAAAATGTGTAAGCTGATGTGGGTTCAATCCCCAGCATCCAATATGGTAATCTGACCCTGCCAGGAGTGATCTCTGAGTGTAGAGTCAGGAGGAAATCTTAAACCCAGCTTGGTGTGGTCTAAAAGACAAATAAAAAATACTAATCATAAAGGAAGAGGGAAAAATTATGTGGAATTTCACAGTCAAAATTAAAGTGCTAATAAATGTGTGCTTTAGAAAATAAGCAAAGGTATCTGGGAAATCAAAGATGCTGAGGACCCAATAATTATGACCATTCTCATTTATTTATTGACTCAGCAAATATCTAATGAGTACTTTGTGTCAAGAACTAGTTGGGCCTTAAAAGATAGTAATGGGGGGGAGGGAACCTGGGACATTGGTGGTGGGAGATGGGCACTGGTGGAGGGACGGGTGCTGGAACACTGTATGACCAAAACTCAAATATGAACTTTTTAATTGTATATCTTTTTAGTTGTATATCTCACGGTGGTATAGTAAAATACTTTAAAAAAATTTAAAAAAAGATAATAATGGGGATGGGGAGTTAAAAATAAATAACAAAAGACCTCCCTCATAAATAAATGTATTAATTAGCAGGTCAGTTAAATGAGATTAAGAGGGAGATACATATTTTTGAAGAGCACTAACATAGAGAAAAATAGTTTGAGCTGGAGTTATGGAAGGGAAACTTTGTATTTTTTAAATGATATTCCTCAATCATGACATAGCCTTTAAGTGAAGTTTTGAAATAGGGGATTGTAAAGTTATGCAGCTATCTTGTCTAATAACTCTAGATCAATAACATGGACTCAACTAAACCAACAAGAGAAAAAATAGCTCTTCCTAGGATCTTATGCAAAGTAGGTTCTCAATATATTAAAGGGTTAATTCAGCAAAATATTATTCAGCAAAATAATAATATAGCACACACTCAAAGACATATCAAGCAACCAACTAGTTCTAAAAAGCTCAATCAGTATACCAGCCTGATAATAGATTGGTTTAGAAACATTAAATATATTTAGCGAAATCTTGGTATAATAAAATGTAAATTAAAGGTTTCAAAATTAATGACTTA
This sequence comes from Cryptotis parvus, assembly GCA_021461705.1. NCBI lineage: Eukaryota > Metazoa > Chordata > Mammalia > Eulipotyphla > Soricidae > Cryptotis > Cryptotis parvus. The sequence goes on along the minus strand of JAJIBD010009065.1, from coordinate 41,993 downwards.
AAGGATCTTTTGTTTTCTGTTTCCTGAATGAGTATCGGATAATTAAATTGCAATAAACGTTTGATAGACTGCAATTTGGATGTTGCTTCAACTATCCAGAGGACGATGTTGTATTTATTATGTTTTCTTTTACCCATTGTTTCATCTAAAAAGAACTTCTTAGGTTAGAGTTATATCCTGTTTGATTAAATGACACATATTTATTTTCATGACTAGGGTGTGTACTATAAAACCAATCTGTATGCATATATACATAGACAATTTATATTAAGACTATGACTTAAAGACTAAATATGACTTGATTTTTGAGAACTGAAATATTTGGTTTTCTGCCGGCACCATGGAGAGTTCATAAATGATGTAAGTACTTTGGCTTTCAGAGAGATGTTATTTCTTTATCATACTAACTCTTTGGGGAACAAATATGAAAAATAAAATGTGTCATTTCACATGATAAACAGTCTTTTTATTGTCACCTTCCTGGCTCTGAAAGTGAATGGGACAAATCATAAAAAAGACATATTGTAGGTGCAGTTCCTGCCTTAAATTTAGATATTCTAATGGAGTATACAATTCAGGGAGTCTTTTCTGTGTCTCTTATTTTTCCCATTCCTTATCCATGGGTAAAGTGACCTAGTAATAAAGCACTCAACCATGAATCGGATGATTTATTTGGTGCTGGCAGCTTTTCTCAGCTTATAGCTCTTGGAGATGATGATTTTCCTACAAACGCAACCCCCAGAAGTGTTGCTAACATCCATCAGACAGCTCTGGAAATTTAATAGAATGAGGTATGTACATATATGGCTCCACAAACAATTTGAGAAATTTGAAAGATTTTAGATATGATTTTAAAATATGTCAATTTTGCAGATTTTTCAACTGATAGCTTGACATATTAGTGTAACCACTGTAACTCCTTAACACTCACTAGCAGAGCTATTATAAAGCAAACAAAAACCAGTTACAATTGTTGGTGAGGATGTGGAGAAAGTGGAGCCTTATACAGTGTAGAGGAGAATGTCAAAGGGCACTGTGGCATGGATACAGAGAACAGTCTGGCAGTTCCCAAAAAGGTGAACCTAGAGTCACCACATAACTCCATGAAAATTAAGATCACATCTACACAGATGTTCAGAGCAGCTTGATTTATCATAGTCTCAAAATGGAAACAACTCAAATGTCTATCAACTGGTGAATTAATAAATAAAATGTCATATATTTGTACAGGTGGAATAATATTCCTTCCACAAAATGAATATCAATTCTTCCTATAATACAAATATACCTTGAAAGACCATATATCACTCTTTCTGAATGAAGAAGCCAGATATAAGGGCAAATATTATGAGATTCTATTTATATGAAGTGTCCAGAATGGTATATCTATAGAGACAAAATACCAAGTTAGGGTCTGCCTAGGGCTGGGAACTTTGTGTGTAAATGGTGTGTATATATTGAAGGGTATGGAATGCTTCCTTTAGAGGTGGAATTAGGTACTGAAATTAGCTGGAATTAGATAGTGATGGTGTTTGCTTTTAAATGCATTGGGAGGCTAGCATGTAGTCAGTAGCAGAGTTTTTACTTTCCATCTGTGAGGTCCTAGGTTCAATCCCCCAGTACCATTAAAAATGAATTAAACAATACGGGGGGGGGGGAAAAAAGAATAAACATAAAAAATAGTCATTGAACACTTCAAAGAATTAATTTGATGGTATGTCACATGCCTCAGTAAAATCATCTTGTAAATGTTTATACCAAGACTTGAAAATTGGTTAAGATTATTGTTAATTTTTATTATGATAATAATATTTTGGCAATATTTCTTAAAAGTACCTTGGAAATGGGAGCTCAGTCAGTGGTAGTATACATGCTTAGCATGTGCCATCCCTGGAACTATATGCCCCCTCCCCATGTGGTCCCAGCGACCCCTGAACATAACCAGCCTTATGTGGGTTAAGATCCTGGCACTCCTCCAAGCCCCACTAACCAAACACCTGTCTCCACAAGGCTGAATTCTCCATAGAATAGCCCTAGGGCCCCTGAGCACTGCCAGGTGTGGCCTCTATATGAAAAATCTTGCCTTAGGGAGATGAGCACTAAAAGATTCTGAATATCTTCATGAAAAATGTATTGCATATTGCTTGATACCTGATTGTTGTCGCATGGACTTAGTAGTATTGAAAAAAAGTCACTGGAAATATAATGCTAATCAAATTATTTAGCTGCTGCAATATTCTTCTGTAATATGGAAATGTTATAGGCATCAAACACTCCTAGGGAAGTTTTGAAATCCAGGAGTAAGAAATGGTAGTGGTAGGGGAAAGGGAAATAGAGGAGTTGGTGGTAAGCTTCTACACTGATTCTGACATCACCACTCTCATTGTAACAACTCTAAAGTTAGAATGTGCCTGCTAATAGAGTATCATAAGTTTCTTGGAAAAATTGTTTTTCTTCATGATACATAAAAACAAAAGAGCACCTTGTATTTCATAGCTTTTTTAACTATTAAGTAAGTTATCAGTGTTACTACCACTTTTACTATTGATACATACTTGACAAGCAGGTGCCCTTGGGCTCTACTTGCATGAGATAGGACATATGGAAATGTTACTGGTGCCTGCTCCAGCCAATAGATGATGAACGGGAAGACAGTGATACAGTGATACAATGATCCTTTCAGTCAAATATTCCTCCTGACACATTTGGTTCTCAAAGAATTTTAATTTATTGCTCCTGTCGTTTCTCTCTTCCACATTCATTGTCTCTTTTTCTCCCCACCCCCATTTATTAGTCATTGAGTCCATGGTTAGTGTGGCTGTAGTCAATTGGTTTAAACTACTCAAAAAAAGAAAAGGTTAATATGTCAAGTGATGGATATGTTGTCTGTCTCAGTTGGAGTGGGATATTTTCATGATGTACAAGTCATCCCAATTTTACACTTTGACTATCTTATGGTTTCAGTTTATCAATTCTACCTCAAAACTGGAAGAAAAGCTTACTTAAAACCACAGGAATTACGTTTATGGGTAACAGTGCATACATAAGACATAAACACCTACATATTACAAACATTGTTACCTCAGTTGAAAAATGTTAAAGCACAATAATGAAATACAAATAATTAACTAGATGCAAAAATGGCATTTTAGGAGGGAGGCCAGATCTTAAAAATGGATCTTTCTCCAAAATTACTTACATATAGAAACTTTTAAAACTGAAGCTGTCTTTGCATTCAAATGGAAAAGAAATAAGGCAATTATATATAATTAAAATAAAATGCCTTCAGTCCTACATAGCTCCTAGGGCCTGCTCGCTACTGGCTTACTACTGGCCCAGAGTTCAGGAATCACTCCTGGCAGTGCTCAGGGTGCCATGTGTGTGGTCAAATAAGGGTTGGCTGAGCACAAGGTACCACCTAAACCCCTATGCTTTTTTCTCCAGCCCCCTTGGTTGCTTACTTTTATTGAGGCTGTTCAGGAAGGCCTTCTCTGATTGGGTGATTTTGAATTTAAAAAGTGAAGCTAAGTATTCATTATGAAATTACTCTATAAGTGACAAAATAAGGAAATATTTTCTCTCATTGTGCCATAAAAACATTGTGTTTTGTGTTTGGTTTTAAAAAACATTCAACCCTATCTCTTTGTCATGATTAACTACATGGGCTTCATAGTAAGTTCATGGGCTGTTATCACCCTTACTGCATATGTGCAGTATTTTTTGTACTGTGATAGATAGATAGATAGATAGATAGATAGATAGATAGATAGATAGATAGATAGATAGATAGATAGATAGATAGATAGATAGATAGATAGATAGATAGATAGATAGATAGATAGATAGATAGATAGACATCACAATCTCTCAATAAAAGTGTGACAGTAAATATCTTAGGCTCTGAGGTCTGAGTGGTCCCTGTTACAGCCACTTGACAATGCCATTTTCACACAGAAAGCCACTTTGATCACACATGGCGGCAACAAAATCATCTGGTACTAACAGAAGTGAACAGCCAGCTGGGTAGGCCATAGTTTTTTCATTCCTGCCTAACTCCAGAAATGTGTCGCCAAAAGTGTGTGACCTGTCCATTCCCTTTCCATTTTAATGAAGATGTAAAAAGATCAATGAGGAATTTTTTTCCAGGATGGTATGTCAAGGTATCAGTATCACTAACAGAGATGGAAAGTCTGTGCAAAGGGATATGGAAAAATATTTTTAATTCACAGACTACTCAGGAACTGAGCTAACCTAAGTCACTCTACTGTAGTTAGTCCAGAGATCCAGAGGTTTCACAGGCTAAATCACAATGGTACTGTTACAATAAATTAGTGCCAGTCTTACATTTTATTGGTGGGACAGTGGGAAAGAGGATCAAAATAAATGATTAGAGAGCTCACGATTTTAACTTTTGCTTTACGGTGCTTTCTTTGAGTCTGAATGAACTGTGTGTGGGCCTGCTCCCACTTACAGTCTCTCCCTTGTGTTTAGATGTGAAGAAGAAAGAAAGAAAAACCCCATGACTTCAAAATCTTCGTTTTCTTTTTGGCGGCAACTATACTTCTAAATTACTTCTCTAATCCAGCAATAGACATTTAATACCCCACATAACTTCCATTAGTTTCTCTGTAACACCTGTTTTTATTTCACACTTGAGCGAGGTAATCTGGGACCTCCAGAGTGATTCTGAGAGTCCTGCATGAGTCTGCTGACCCAACTACCCCTCTTGTTTCTTTTCTATTATGAGATTGGCCAAATATGTAGACAAAGGAATGATATATATTACATAATAAGAAAAGAATCTCTCAATAGGATAATGAAACCAAGGAATCGAATTAATGGATCTGCTAGAAATGTGCTGATATCTTTGGGCAAATGGATGTATAAACTCTTGGCGACCTGTTGCTGACATGATGATCCAGCAGTCCTGGCATTAAGTACAGACAAAGTCTTGGGTGTTTACTAGTTTGACTATGACAATTTGAGCAAATGACATACATCTCTGTTTTTCATCAGTAAGATATGTTCTTACTCATTCAATGGGTTATGGTATTTAAAAAATGTGATGAAAGCTTGAACTGGTCATAGATATTTAATTCAGCAGGTAATAATTACTTAGTCATTATTATTTGGTGGTGGGGGCAGACACACCAAGCTGTGCTCAGGAGTTATTCCTGGCTCTATACTCAGAAATTACTCCTGGTGGTGCTCAGGGGAATTCCATATGGAATGCCAGGGATTAAATGAGTCTATCTACCTGTTATACTATTGCTCCAGTCCCTGCTAAGTAATTATTAAACCTCATCCCCATTAATTAAAATGAGTCTGTTTACAAATGTAAACATAGTTTTATGAACCAAAATGTGTAAAATCAGTCTTCATCCCAGAGATGGAACTATATGATGCTGAAAGTAATTTAAATAGTTAGGGATTTTAATATTAAAATGGCATTTAAATCATCTTGAGAAATAAAAAAGGGAGAAGGATGAAGCAGAAATTAAAATAGCATTTCTACCCTGGCTTCTTTTGATTTAATGTTTCATCTTAGGGCTTTTCGTGCTCATAATTTTCAGTAATATATTATTTATCCCTAGCCCAACTTTGTTCTCGCTCTGGTTTTCTTTTTTTCATTCTGCCTTTAACTCATGTTACTTGTTGTATTTTATGTTCTTCTGTAGGCTCTCTGAAATCCTTTTTGGAACACACTGGAGTATAAATAAAATAAAATATTGTGTGTTGGAGATGGCAACTTCAGTAAGAGAGCCCATGGAAATCCATAATTCTTAACAAAACTGAGAGAAGTCTGGTCTCAACACTTAATCTGTGGCCTCTTGGGCAATCAGCCAACAGTTTGCCTTTTTCTCTGTCTTTACTAATTAAAAAATATATTAAAATAGCTAACACTTATCAAGTACTTAGTAGGTGCTGGATATTATTCTAAGAACTTTTATCTGTATTTATTCACTAATTTTCCCAAGTGGATGCTGATGATTATACCCAACATGCAGCTGAGAGAAGTGAATGATAAAGAAATTAAGTGCATGTCTTAAGGTCACACTGCTGTTAAGTGCAAGCTAGACTCCTGCTGGAGTTTTCACTTGGCTCCAGAGCGCTTACATACTATATGCGATAACTCACAGGGTATTTATAGTCTTTATAAAGAGCTTTGAAATCCTCTTAGAATTCATTTCTAGTTGATATTAGTCTAACAGATACTTACATATTACATAAATGATCAAACTCTTTTCAATTCATTCATTTCCCTTTAAGTTAACATATCATAGAGGCTAGAGAGATAGCAAAGTGGGTAGGGTGCTTACCTTGAACTCAACCCACCCAGATTTGATCCCTGATACCCTATATGATGTCCCCCTAAGTATTCCAGGAATGATTCCTGAGCACAGAGCCAGGAGTAAGCCCTGAGTACCACCAGATACACCTTCTCTATAAAAAGGTCAACATGCTAGACTTTTGATATACTTTTTCAAAATTTCCAATACATACATGCAATGTTTTTAGCTTTTGGGGGTCACCCCAGCTGTACTCAGGGGTTACTATTGACTGCATTCAGGAATTACTCCTGACAGTGTTCAGGGGACCATATGGGATACTGGGATCAAGTCTGGATCAGCCACGTGCCAAGACAAATGCCCTACCCACTGTACTAACACTCTGGCTCAACAACACATATTTTTCATGTATAGGGAAAAGAGTCCGGATGTGGAAAATGGCAGCCCTCATGGTGTGGGGGTTCCTCTGTCTTCTTGCGAGGCTCTGCTGGGGTGGTGGGCCAGGGCTAGAACGTGCCTTCCCTCCCAGGCACCTCGTGATCAGCTGGGCACAGGGAGAGCTGGTAGCAGCTCTTCCCCATGTATGTGAGTCTCTGGATCAGGCATACCTGGGCTGAGCTTGGAAAAGACTGCTGTAGGGTGGGTCTCTGATGAGCCAGGCTTGTGATTAGCTCACCCAGCAGAAGAGCTTATCACAAGCCTGGATCACGTGGCGCAAAGCAGTCACGCAGTTCATCAATAAATGCTCGAGATTAGAGGTGACTACAAGAGTATCCCACCCGCACAGAAGAGCCTGGCAAGCTACCCATGTTGTATTTGATATGCCAAATACCGGTAACAATTATAGACCTCATTCCAATGACCTGATGGAATGGTTTGAGGCTCTTTATGTTTCTGGTGTGAGCAGATGCCCTTGGGCTATACTAGCATGTAACAGGATGTATGGAGATGTTACTGGTGCCTGCTCAAGCAAATCAATGATCAACGGGAAGACAAGTAATACAAGTGATGCAAGGGAAAAGAGGGAATGAGTGAAAATAATCTCCCTTTTGACAGTTAAATTTAAAAAAAATCATAGAAACATCACCATATCAGCAAGTGCCAAAATCTGGAACTATAGAGTTGAGTCTTTTGTCTTTATGGTATCTAGTTTAGTGGGCATTTCAAATATGAAACATGAGATGGTAGTAACACATGAGGCTGAGAGCATGGAAAGGCAGGTATGCTTTGCCCTGAGGGGTCATTTAAGACAATTTTCCAACCTCAGTTGCATTTTATGAGAGATTAATTTAGGAGTGTCAGTGTTCATGGTATGACCCATTAGCCTACTAAAGATTCCCCTAACAAAAAAAAAAAAAACACAATAAACAGGATAGCTTAAACAACAGACATCTGTTCCTTACCACTAGGGAGTCTGGAAAATTCTGGTTCAAGGTGCCAGCCTGTCAGTTCCCAATCAGAACTCTCTCCCTGGCTTGTAGATTTTTGTGACCTTGCCATATTGACACATGAAGCAGAAGGGGACAGTTGAAGGTGGTGGGCAGCAGGAGAGAGCATACTCTCTCTAGTGTCTGTTCTTCTAGGGACACTAATCTTACTGGGTAAGAATTCCACTCTTGCATTGTCTCTAATCTTAATTACCCCCCAAGTACAGTCAAGTTGGAGGTCGAGTCTTCAATATAATATGAGGTGGGCACAATTAGCTGTAATATTTAAGTAGAGGAAGGGGAAAGACAGTGACTTCTTATGAAAATCGTTTGGGAAAACACAGTGTGAAACTGATAACCTATTGTTTTCTAATATATGAACATAATTTAGTGTTAAGGATGTTTGTATACAAGACATGGGGCAGGTACTAAAATAAGCAGCAGTGTAGACTCAGTTCATGTGGTAACAGCAGTGAGAACTCATTGAAAGATTTTCTTGCTCCATTGAAAGAGATTTTTAGACTTCTTTTTTTAATTAAAGCACTGTGAGATAGACCATTACAAACTATTCATGATTTTGTTTCAGCCATACAGTGTTCCACACCTATTCCTCCAGCAGTACAAATTTCCCAACACCAATAACCCCAGCTTCCACCCTCCCCCAACTTGCCTATATGGCAGGCACTTTTCTTCTGTGTGTGTGTGTCTTTCTGTCTGTCTGTCTGCTTTTGCACATTGTGGTTTGCAGTAAGACACTGAAGGGTTATCATGCATATCCCTTTACATACTTTAAATACCCAGTTCAAGTTTCCAACTATTATTGGTAAACTGGTCCCTTCCCTATCTTACCTATCCTCCACCCCACACACTTTTGTGGGAGATTCCAACTATTGACAAGTTTTGCCTGGCCTTGGATATTAGTCTCACACTTTTTTTAATATCCCACAGATGAATGCAGTCGTTCTATATCTGTCCGTTTCCTTCTGATTTATTTGCCCATACCCCTGTGATAAGGGGTTAATATTCAAAATATATAAGGCACTGGTCGTACTTCACAAGAAAAAAATCCAACCCCATCAAAAAATGGGGAGAAGAAATGAACAGAATATTCCTCAAATAATACATTGAAATAGCAAAGAGGCATATAAAAATGCTCTTTATCACTAATCCTCAGGGAGATGCAAATCAAAATAACAACGAGAAATCATCTCACATAACAGACTGGCACACATCCAAAAGGACAAGAACAACCAGTGCTGGCGTCAAAGCAGGGAGAAAGGGCCTCTCATTCATTGCTAGTGGGAATGTCAACTGGTCCAGCCTTTTTTGGAAAATAATATGGTTGTTCCTCCAAAAAAATGTTGAGCTCCCATTTGGCTCAGCAATACCACTCCTGGGAATATACACTTTGGCCCCAAAACACCACCTGAAATTCCATATTCATTGCACCAGAATATGGAAATAACTTGAGTGCCTGAGAACAGATGACTGGATATGGTACATCTACATAATGGAATACTATGCTGCTGTTAGGAAAAAATGAAGTCAAGAAGTTTGCCTATAATGGATGAACATGGAGAGTATTATGCTGAGGGAAATTAATCAGAAGGGACTATATTCTTGAAAGATCCTTTTACAGTAGGGTGAATAGATAAGAAAAGGCAGATAATAACGGTGATTGCACTTTCAGGGTAATGTCAATAAGGACTTGAAGAAGTGAGCACATTTAAGACATGTTTTAGGGGTGGTAAAAAAGGTGTTGGGGAAAAAAATAAAAGAAAATGGAGAGAGAGAGAGAGAGAAGAGATAAAGAACCTGCCATAGAGGCAGGCTGGCCTGGGGATGGGGCACAGAGGGAATCGGGGACATTAGTGGTGGGAAATGGGCACTGGTGGAGGGATGGGTGCTGGAACACTATATGACTGAAACCCAGACATGAACATCTTTGTAATTGTTTATCTCACGGTGGTATAATAAAATATTTTTTTTTAAAAAAAGAGATGTTGGGAGGGAAACTGGACTCTTCAGAGGGAGATAGGAGAGAGGTGTCAAAATTAATAATTTAGGCTTCCCAGCACCTGGCACTTGAGACAGGCGCTATATACTGGTCACAGAGAGAAAATTGGTCACTGTGTGCCAGGCAGGATGATAAACTCGCCCCTAGTTGCTAACTGCCCTGGTCAGCAGGAGCTCTGGCAGCCAGTTTTCTGTCACTGAGTCTGCCTTTTATAGTCACCTTCAAGCCCTAAAGTTTAAGGGCTAATAACACCTTACTGATGTTTGTTTATAGGCTTCTACCAATTTCCACATAAGCATGTGTTCTACATATTCCTTTTATCTTGGGGTTATTTTCTCGGAGTACATGGGGAGTCTACAGCTATGAGAAACAGGCTCTGTGATCTTGTCAGTTTATATTAATTGGCCGAGCATTCTTAAAACAGAGAGACTTTAGATTCCCTTTCTTGAAGAAAACCTAATGAAGGTTACAATGCAGTTAAACATTGTAAACGACAATTATGTTTAAAGTTTATTCACTGAGTGAGAGTGGGTATCAGGTAACAGGCTGAAACATCTACATTATCAAACTTTAATCTAGACAGCCACAGTCTCTGAGATAGCTGCCATTATGATCTCACTTTACACTGAGATTTGGATTTAAATAACTTCTAGAAAATCACATAATCCAAAGGTCAAAGTCAGATTGATTGACTAATAATGCTCCAATCCTGATTTTTTTATATACCACATATACTTTCTCATTTTATCTCTGCAATGATTTAGTAATGAAGATCTAACTTTTAAAATATTAAGATAATGTATTGTTAAACTGTATACTGTGAAATTTTGGGAGGCTCTTGAGAAATTACAGTGGAGAGAGCACTTGCCTTGCATGCAGCTGGCCTGAGTTCGATACCCAGCAATCCATGTGGCCCCCTGCAGTAGTGATCCCTGAGCACAGAACCAGGAGTAAGTCTGAGCCCTACCTGGTGTGGCCCAAAACAAAAACAAAAACTTTTTAGTTTGGGGGTCATACCCAGTAGTGCTCATGGGTACTCCCAGTTTAGTGCTGTTGGAGGGCACTCAACAGTTTGGGGGGAACTATGTGGTGTCAAGGATTGAACCTGGGTGTCCCACATGCAAAGCATGTACGCCAACCCTGTGAATTCTCTCCTTATCCCTAAAAATATTTTATTTTTGTATAATAATAATGAATACTTATAAAAAAAAACTAGCTATGTAAAGAAAACAATAATTCATCCATCATCTTACCACCTGGAGATAACCATTAAAAGTGTTTATATGCATGCAAATAAAATGTTCATATTTATATGGATGCATGCATAGTATACTTATATACATGTATTTCATATACATATTATTTATATACCTATACATATATGTATGTATACACCTATATATGCACATATGCCCTACACTTATATCTCTATACATGTGCAAATGCATTTTTGCATATGAATAAGTAAACACATAGGCCATACAAATGTATGCTTATATGTAAATATGTATGCATATAACCTGGTGTCTTATATATGTCATATGTATGATAGCATATATTTTAATTATATACATATGCATAGATTCTTAGGAGTAAGTAAACATATGGGTACATAAAAGCATATGCACAATGCTTCATAGAATGATATGTACACATGCATGTCACAGTCTCCTCACTAAGTATCATGAATAACTTTGGAAACAATGGCATTAGAAAAATGATGTATAAGGAAAATAGGTCTTCCAATAACGTGACTTCCTCAACGTTGGATTCAATTGCTCTCTCATCAGTGTTACAACAAAATGACATTGAAGAAAACTGTTTCTTGAGATCCTACTGTATGACTTGAGGTAGATATGTATGCATTTATGAACATATGTGTATACATATACAGTGTAACTTTCATATACTAACAATTATAAATATAACATTATTCAAATCAATTAATTTATGAAAAGTTTTAAGGTGAAGACATGATAAAAAGTTAATTAAAAAATATCCCTGCCAAGACTAGAAATTGAGCTCCCTTTTGACCCAGCCATACCACTCCTGGAATTATACCCTGGGAAGCCAAAAACACACAACAGAAACACCATCTGCACTTTTATTTTCATAGCAGCACTATTTACAACAGCCAGAATCTGGAAACTACCAGTATGCCTGAGAACTGATGACTGGATAAAGAAACTTTGGTACATCTACACTATGGAATACTATACAGCTGTTAGGAAAAATGATGTCATGAAATTTGCCTATAAATGGATGGACATGGAAAGAATCATGTTGAGTGAAATTAGTCAGAAGGAAAGAGAGAGATTGAATGACTGCATTTATTTGCATGGCATATATATGTATATATATGTATATATATATACATGCATATTATGATACAAAATCCAATGTCAGGCGAAATGTGGATCAGAAGGTCTTACCAAAGGTATAAATTACCACAAACATGTGGGAGTCTGAGGTTAAATAAGACAGAGAAGGGAACATGTGCGAATAAATGTCGAAAAGGCTAATACCAACCTAGAACTGAGCATTAAATACAGGCAAAAAATGCACATGATGACCTCTAAGTGTATGTATTGCAATCCACAATATGTAAGAGAAGGAAGGGAGAGAGAGGGAGAGAGAAAAGAGATAAAGAACCTGCCATAGAGGCAGGCTATGGGGGGAGGGAATTGGGGACATTAGTGGTGGGAAATGGGGACTGGTGGAGGGCGGGGTGCTGGAATACTATGTGACCAAAACCCCCAAACATGAACAACGTTGTAATTGTATATCTCATGGTATTATAATAAAATATTAATTAAAAAAAATCCCTGCCAACAATGATTCCTAGAATTAGTGTTTTATATATTAAAAGGTACACAACCTAAATGTTTATATTTGGAATTCAGAATGTGTGCCTAGCCACTGCAAAAAAAAAAAAAGAAGTCTCCCCTCTCTTAAAAAATTGGTGCCCAATAACTTATTGGACTATGTCTTCTAAATATTTTCAAATATTTATTTTTAATCAGTGTCATTTTGGAAGACATTAAAATGTACAGAAATCCTAAACTGTAATGAAATTAAGATTTTGCATATTTGGAATAGACATTTCTTTTATATGATAGTTAAACCTAATAATATCACATTCTGCTTTTTTTTTAAGTTTTTGGGCTACACCTAACTGTGCTCAGGGCTTAATCCTTCGTCTCTGCTGAGGGATCACTCTTGGTGGGGCTCAAGGAATTATATGTGGTGCCATGGATCAAACGTGAGTTGGCTGCATGCACTTACTCACTGTACTATCTCTATGGTCTTCCTTTGTAAAACAATTTAACATATGGTTTTCTTTATTAATTTAATTGAGTTTTATTATCTGATCCCTCTGTTTTCCTACTAAAATAAATACAAGTGTTACAGAAACAGGGCAGGGATTGTATTTACTTTGATCATTGGTATCTTGGAAATGCTTAGGCCAATACACAGCATCTCATAGTTGCTCAATACATGTTACTTTTGAAGCAGTGTGAAGGTCTACCACATAGCCAGACATAGCAAATTGTGCACTAGCAAACTGGCTTTGGCAATTATGTGTGCAGTTACTTGCACATGGGACTGCAGTGCTTTGAGTTTTTGCTTTGTGATTTTCTTTACAGGATCAACTACCCCAGAAGTAAATATATCAGCAGAGATAAAGCAAATACTAGATGAAGGTGTTATCAGGCAAATTAAATGCCGGCTCTATCTGGATTTTTAGCCACACAGCTTTTAATAGCATTTGAATCCTACAGTTCTGTAGTGTTTTTAATAGTTTGCAGTTTTTAAAAAATAGTTGTCTCAAGTTGCATTTCTGTAAGAATTGATTTTATTTGAAGCCCTAAAGAGTATGCTGTGTTTCTTTTTCTTTCATTAAAGACACTAGTACTTGCAGATGTTAGTTAGCTAGAATGTTCTTTAAAATCCTTGAACTAGAATGGTAAGCAGAAAAATAATAATTATTGCTGTAATGAATACCTTCTCTCCTTTGTAGTGTCAAATCATACCTAAAACCATCTCATTCTATAATAATTAACAAGGGGAAAACAGAAAAGGAAAACATTAAACAGAAAACAGAAAAGCTGTAAAGATGGCAAAATGATTAATAAAATTTTGTTGTTCTTTTTGTTATGAGGAAGATAGAGGTATCAGTGCAATTAAATTTCAGTCTTGTGTTTCAAATGCTCCAATTGAAAAATTAGTATTTCCAAAAATAAAGTCTCCATTTTGGCCAAAAGAGACAAGTGCCAACGAATTCAAAACCGTAACATAAATAATCCAAAAAAATCTGAGTCCAGTTCAATAAAAAAGAAAGCAGAAAAAAACTCTGAATGATTACAATCGATTAGAACAAGTTCCCAGAGAAGTTGGTAAAATTTCTAACAAGTTTCTAAGACTTTATCTCCCTTTTATCTCCTGTTTGCCTCCACACTCTGAGAAGCTCCTAATTTTAGCTGTCATCCAGAGAAGGCTACACAGCTTTAGCAAATCAAATACTTTGTAATTGAAGTCAGTCTCTAGGGAGAAAGAAACCAAGGAAAAGATTAGATGGAATTTAATATTTAATCTAGAATTGTATCCATAGCTGGAGAGCCCTTTAGATAGCAGGTAGCAGTTTGTATTATTAATATGGGTGTTAAAAGAAGCCCCACAAGGAAAAGGGGACTCTCATACACTGTTGGTGGGAATGTCGACTTGTACAACCTTTCTGGAAAACAATATGGACATTCCTCCAAAGACTAGAAATTGAACTCCCCTTTGACCCAGCCATACCGCTCCTGGAAATATACCCTGGAAAGCCAAAACGCACAGCGGAAACACAATCCGCACTTTTATTTTCATAGCAGCACTGTTCACAATAGCCAAAACCTGGAAACAACCAGTATGCCCGAGAACTGATGACTGGATAAAGAAACTGTGGTACATCTACACAATGGAATACTATGCAGCTGTCAGAAAAAATGAAGTTATGAAATTTTGCTATAAATGGATGGATATGGAAAGAATCATGTTGAGTGAAATTAGTCAGAAGGAAAGAGAGAGACATAGAATGACTGCATTTATTTGCATGACATAAATATACTAGGTGATCTTACCAAAAGTGGAAATTACCACAAGCGTGTGGGAGTCAGAGGTTGGTTTAGATAGAGAAAGGAACATGAGTGAATAAATGTCTAAAGTTCTGATACTAACATAGAACTGAGCATTAAATACAGACAAAAAATGCAAATGATGGCTTCTAAGTGTATCGTGAGTGCAACCCACAATGTGTGGGAGAAGGAGGAGAGAGAGAGAGGAGAGGAGAGGAGATAAAGAACCTGCCATTTAGGCGGGATGTGGGAGGGGGAGGGAATTGGGGACATGGGTGGTGGCTGAGGGGCACTGGTAGAGGGCGGGTGCTGGAACACCATGTGACCGAAACCCCCAAGCGTGAACAACGTTGTAATTGTATATCTCACGGTGGTATAATAAAATGTTAAAAAAAAAAGAAGCCCCACAAGCATGTCATGCCCCCATCACCCCACCCCCACCCCGGAAGAGTTCCTTCAATCCCTGAAGAGTAGAACCTGAGAGAAGCTCTCAGCTTTCAGAGCTGGCTCACGAGTCATCTGTGGAGTTACAAGAGACAAGGAAGACAGCACAGTGCGCTGTAGTGTCCGTTGTGCCAGGGGAGGAGAGGAGCACTAATTATCTGGCTTTTCTTTCTGTTCACTCTGATTTAAACAGCACAATATGTAAAGAAGAGTATTTGTTTTCAGTCCTCATCTTGGTATACCTTCTTTTAGTGGCATCAGAGCCTCCAAAGCAAGAATTGAAGAGATGAGTACTCTAAATCAGACTTGTGGTTTGTCGACTTAGGTAGGAATTAGAAATACATCTGAGACCGATAAAGCTTGTCATATTCTTTAAATTAAAGGAGGGTGGTTCTGCTACACTCACTGGAAATCAATGTGATTCTGAACCAAATGGAACACGGTTTAATCTGCTTATATACTGTTCAAGAGGAAAAAAAAGAGGAACTTCATTTCCTGACTTTAGAATAGCATTAGGTCAAAACATTTGTAATCTCTTTCTCTCTCTCTCTCTCTCTCTCTCTCTTTTTTTGCGGGGATGGGGGTTAGATATAGTTGAAACTAGTTACTTTATCTGTTCAAGTTTTCACATTACCATTTTTAAATCTTGGAATTTTTGAATACCTGAACAAAGATGATTCCCACCCTGTCTATAGGTGACCAGGCATCCCTCTACATAAAGACCATAGTGTCAAACTAGAACACAAGCTTTGGGCTTTGTAAAAGAATGTAAATACTCTTAGTAACATACACATGGAGGCATAATTCCTATTAAAAGAAATAATAGCGTTGTCTCCAGTTAATATGGCGACCAGTCCCAGAACTACAGGCTTAAGTGAAGTCAGGTAGGCCATCAAGATAACGAAATTATCTTCCACATTTATTTCAAATGCTTTTCTAAACATTCTGGCTTATGTGTGGCAGGCTTGAAGCAAAATACCTACCAGGCTCAGTCTTGCCCTCTCCTGCTTGTGTCTCAGTGAATCTCGGAGAATGTGCTTTTGCTTGTAGCATATCAAAGGGAAGGATCAAGCCCTTGGTATTACTGTGAAATGTAATTTGCACACCACTTTATATTTTATTAGAATGCAACAGTGTGAAGTTCAACAAATTGAGCCTTCTATGAGGAATGCCATCAATGAGATTTCAAGCCTTCACTTAAACACAGATGTTTTCAGTTGTTAGTGATTTATTTTGCTGATCCTTTCAATTTGTCAGCCATTTGAGAATAGACTCTCAGTCTTTAAGATTCTAATACCAATCACATGGCTAAAATTAGAACTCCTAAACATGAACTGAGTGTCTTTAATCTCTCTGACTTTGGAAAAGAAAAGGAATCTGGGAGCATTAGGAAGGAGGAGAGGGACCTTCTTGCTGATTAGATAGTCTCAGTCTAATCATTTATAGTCCCTGCTTTTAGAAACTAGAATAGCCTGGTCACTTATTTATTCCTCCTCTAATTCTGCCACTTGGGTGGAAATCCAAGTCACTCTTAATTTGTCTTATTTTAGCAACATATAATTTGGCTAATTTGTTCCTTGAGAATTAAATTCTAAGTCTTTCTTTAAGCTTAGGTCGATGTTGTATGCAACATCCAGTTAAGTTTATGGAGAATAAGGAAATCTATCACATATCTGAATGATTTATTTTAGAGCTCACAATATCTAAGCAGGTGGAAACACTGCATGAATCAGAAGCGTTAATCTGTGTGCTAATGGACCATCTATTTGCATTCCATTTTCCTTTGGGGAGAATAAAAGTCCTATGTCAATCTTTCTTATTTTGAGTGAAATATGCATATCTATCTATATTTAAAGAAAAGAGCTCACATGTACAGGTATTCACATTCCTAAGCTGTATAATTGATTTCTGCTTTGAAATAGAAAGATTGTAGCTAAATTACTCACACAAGCTTTTTCATTCATTTGATAAAGTAATTAGTACACTACAACGATATCTATTCATTGCTCTTAATAAATTGATGACTTTTGTTTTTTGCTTTTTGGGTCACATAAGCAATGCTCAGGGGTTACTCCTGACTCTACACTCAGGGAATTATTCCTGGCCATGCTCAGGGTAGCGTATGGGGAAGCTGGGGATCAACCCAGGTCGACCGCTTGCAAGGCAAATGCCCTACCCACTGTGCTGTAGCTTCAGCCCCAATTGATGAATTTTTATGAACAGCAAATGATGAGAAATTTATATGTTCGGATCGCATAAAATTCAGAGTTGCATAATTCTGAAGGGATAATTCAGCAAGCCTGTGAAGTAGTTGTCATATATGTAGTTGGAGGTTTGCTTCTACACCATTGAGTTGTATGAGCTCCTTGTATATTTGAATATTAACCTTTTACCAGATAAATAATCTTCAAACGTTTGTCCCATTCGGTAATTTGCCTTTCATTGTTGAGTATTTCCTTTGCTATGCAGAATATTTTAGTTTGATAAATATCCCAATATGATTTTTTTAATTCCTCTGTTGTCTTTGCTTTGATTATCAGATCCAAAAAATTCATCACAAGGATCTGCCTCGAGGACCTTACAACCTGTTTTCTCCTAGGAGTTTTATGGTTGAAATTTTGCATTCAAATCTTTAATCCATTTTTAGTTAAATTTTGTGAATGGTGTGAAATCGTAGTCTAATTTCATTCTTTGTATGTCCAGTCTTCCAAACACCAATTTGAAGAGACTATCATTTCTTTATTATATTGTCTTGACCCCTTTACCATTAATTTATTGAACATTTATGTGTGAGCTTTTTCTGGAGTCTTTGTTCTGTTCTGTTAATCCGTGAGCCTGTGTTTATTCTGATATCACATTATTTTTATTGTTACTGCTTTGTAATATAGTTTGAAATAAGAAATAGTAAGTAATACCTTCAACTCTGTTCTAAGATCTCTTAGGAAATTCAAAGTCTATTATTCTTAGGTCAGAGATATAGTTCAAGGTGAAAGTGCTTGCCTTCATGTGGACAACCTCAGTTCTTTTTTTTTTTAACCTTTTGATTTTTATTTTTTTATTTATTTTAATTTTTAAATTTTTTTATTTTTACAGTTACAAAGATATACAATTAAAAAGTTCATATTTGGGTTTAGGTCATACGTGTTCCAGCACCCATCCCGCCACCAGTGCCCATCTCCCAACCACCAACTTCCCCGGTTCCCTCCCCCTTCCCCAGCCCTCCTCCATGGCAGGTTCTTTATTTCTTTCCTTTGCTCTCTCTTTCTCTTTTCCTTCCCCTCCAGACTATGGATTACAGAACATACATTAAAAGGTTGTCATGTGTATCCTTTTGCCTCTATTTAATGCTCAGTTCTAGGTTGGCATTAGTACCCTCGACAATTGTTAGCACACTGTTCCATTTTCTGTCCTACCTAGCCTCTGACTCCCACACGTCTGTGATAATCTCCACCTTTGACAAGACCTCCTGATATATGCTTCACTCGACCTTGGATATTGGTATCATAATATGTACATATATATTTATGCCATGCAAATAAATGCAGTCACTGTATCTGTCTCTCTCTCCTTCTGGCTAATTTCACTCAACATAATCTTCTCCATGTCCATCCATTTTTAGGCAAATTTTATAACTTCATTTTTCCTAACAGCTGCATAGTATTCCATTGTGTAGATGTACCAAAGCTTCTTTATCCAGTCATCGATTTTCGGGCACTCTGGTTGCTTCCAGATTCTGGCTATTGTGAATAATGCTGCTATGAACATAAAAGTAGGGATGGTGTTTCCGCTGCGTATTTTTGGTTTCCCAGAGTAGATTCCCAGGAGTGGTATGGCTGGGTCAAATGGGAGTTCAATTTCTAGTCTTTGGAGGAATGTCCATATTGTTTTCCAGAAAGGCTGTACCAGCTGGCATTCCCACCAACAATGGATGAGTGTCCCTTTTTCCCCACATCCACACCAGCACTTGTTGTTCTTGCTCTTTTGAATATGTGCCAGTCTCTGTGGTGTAAAGTGGTATCTCATTGTTGTTTTGATTTGCATCTCTCTGATGATTAGTGATGATGAGCATTTTTTCATATGTTTTTTGGCCATTCGAATTTCTTCCTTGCTGAAGTTTCTGTTCATTTCTTCTCCCCATTTTTTGATGGGGTTGTTTGTTTTCTTCTTGTAAAGTTCTACCAGTGCCTGATATATCCTGGATATTAACCCCTTGTCAGATGGGTATTGGGTGAATATTCTTTCCCATTCTGTGGACTGCTTTTGTATCTTAGTCACTGTTTCTTTTGAGGTGCAGAAGCTTTTTAGTTTTATGTAGTCCCATATGTTTATCCTTTCTTCTAGTTGCTTTGTTAGTGATGTTTCACCTTTGAAGATGCCTTTAGCTTCAATGTTGTGGAGGATTTTCCTATATTTTCTTCAAGTACTTTATGGATTCAAGTCTGATATTGAGATCTTTAATCCATTTTGATCTGATTTTTGTGCATGGTGTTAGACACAGGTCCAAATTCATTTTTTTACATGTCGCTGCCCAGTTTTCCCAACACCACTAGTTGAAGAGGCTTTCCCTTACTCCATTTTAGACTCGTTGCACCTTTATCAAAGATTAAATGATCATGTGTTTGAGGTTGGGTGTCAGGATACTCAATTCTATTCCATAGGTCCACAGGTCTGTTTTTATTCCAATACCATGCTGTTTTAATTACTACTGCCTTGTAGTACAGTTTGAAGTTGGGAAAGGTGATGCCTCCCATCTTCTTTTTCCCGAGGATTGCTTTAGCTATTCTTGTGGGTTTATTGTTCCATACGAATTTCAGGAGCATTTGGTCAATTTCTTTGAAGAATGTCGTGGGTATCCTTATAGGGACTGCATTGAATCTGTACAGTGCTCTAGGGAGTATTACCATTTTGACAATGTTGATTCTCCCTATCCATGAACAGGGAATATGTTTCCATTTCCTTGTGTCCTCTTTTATCTCTTGGAGCAGTGTCTTGTAGTTTTCTCTGTACAGGTCCTTTACACACTTGGGTAAGTTGATTCCTAGGTATTTGATTTTCTGTGGCACAATTGTGAATGGAATTGTTTCCTTAATATCCTTTTCTTCTCTTTCGTTACTTGTATATAGGAAAGCCACTGACTTTTGGGTGTTGATTTTGTATCCTGCCACACTACTATATGTGTCTATTGTTTCTAGGAGTTTTTTGGTAGAGAGTTTAGGGTTCTCTAGGTATAATATCATGTCATCTGCAAATAATGGTAGCTTGACTTCTTCCTTGCCTATCTGGATGCCCTTGATGTCCTTTTCTTCTCTGATTGCTATGGCAAGTACTTCCAGTACTATATTGAATAAAAGAGGTGAGAGTGGGCAACCTTGTCTTGTCACTGATCTCAGGGGGAAGGCTTTCAACTTTTCCCCATTTAGAATGATGCTTGCTGTGGGCTTTTGGTAGATGGCTGTAACTATCTTGAGAAAAGTCCCTTCAATTCCCATTTTCTGGAGGGTTTTAATCATGAACGGGTGCTGGATCTTGTCAAATGCTTTTTCTGTGTCTATTGAAAGGATCATATGGTTTTTATTTTTTCTTTTATTGATATAATGGTTTACGTTTATTGACTTGCGAATGTTGAACCATCCTTGCATTCCCGGGATGAATCCTACTTGGTCATGATGTATAATCTTCTTGATGAGTCTTTGGATTCTGTTTGCTAGTATTTTGTTGAAGATCTTAGCATCCGTGTTCATCAGGGATATTGGTCTGTAGTTTTCTTTCTTTGTGTTGTCTC
Organism: Cryptotis parvus; assembly: GCA_021461705.1. NCBI lineage: Eukaryota > Metazoa > Chordata > Mammalia > Eulipotyphla > Soricidae > Cryptotis > Cryptotis parvus. The sequence continues at coordinate 20,916 of JAJIBD010009065.1, read as the reverse complement.
TCCCTGCTTTGGGTATCAGGGTGATATGTGCCTCGTAGAAGCTGTTTGGGAATGTTTCTGTTTCTTCTATTTCCTGGAAGAGCTTGAAAAGGACTGGCAGTAGGTCCTCCTTAAAGGTTTGGTAGAGTTCACTAGTGGAATCCGTCTGGACCTGGGCTTTTGTGTTTGGGCAGACTTTTAATTACTGTTTCTATTTCCTCAATGGTGATAGACTTATTCAGGTATTGGAGGTCTTCTTGTTTCAGCCGTGGGAGGTTATAGGACTTCAGGAATTGATCCATTTCTTCTAGATTCTCATGTTTCACGGCATACAGGGTCTCAAAGTAATCTCTGATGATCTTTTGGATTTCTGTGGTTTCTGTTGTGATGTCACCCTTTTTATTTCTGATTCTGTTTATTTGAGTTCTCTCTTTCCCTGTCCTTACAAGTCTTGCCAATGGTTTGTCAATCTTGTTTATTTTTTAAAAAAAAAGCTCTTCGTTTCATTAATCTTTTTTGGATTGTTTTTTCGGTTTCCACCTCATTGATTTCCTCTCTAAGTTTTATTATTTCCTTTTTTCTGCCTCGGTTGGACAACCTCAGTTCTACCTGTGATACTACAGGTAGAGCTGCCAGCCACTGCCAGCCACGAATTACCCTTTTGAGCACTGCTGGGTAAGGCCCAAAACCTTCTCTAAACTCAATAAACCAAAAACTTCTTATTTCAAATTATGACATAGAGGGATAACTAATTGACAATAATGGGGAGAGATTTCATTTAAAAAAAGAAGATAAAAGGGAAAAAATGAGAAAACCTAAAATGTTGATAATTTGGGAGAGATCATTTAAAAAAAAGAAGGATCTTTATGTCTATTTCTAAGGCTTGCTATATCAAAATACCACAAATTTAGTTAATAAAGACAACTTAACCTTATTGTCTTAGCTCTGAAGAAAGGAAGTGCCAGATCAAGATATCGGTCACCTGAATCATGTAATAGAATATTTTAGTGTTTCTTCCAGTATTCTGTAACTCTAATGTTCCTTGAGTTACACATTCATTTTTTTTGTTCCCTTTCTTTCAGCCTAACATCATAATATAGGATTTCAATTTATTTATTTATTTGGTGGGAGGGTGACACCCAGCGATGCTCATGGCATACTCCTGGCAGTGCACTCAGGATTACTCCTGGCGGTGCTTGGTGGACCATATCGGATGCCAGGGGATCAAACACGGGCCAGCTACTTGAAAGGCAAACTCCTTACACACTGTGCTATCACTCTGGCCCCAGGGTTTTCAGTGTATGTTTCTGCATCTTCTTTGAAGTTGGACAAGGAGCTCGTCCTGCTGTATTATTATCTCATTTTAATTAATTATATGCAATAACCATATTTTCATATTGGGTCTTTTTCTGAAGAAATGAGGCTTGGGACATAACATATGTATTTGGATCACTCACAGTTGGGAGTGCTACTCTGGGCTCTATGTTCAGGGTCATTCGTGGCATTGCTGGTGGGAGACCATGTGTGATGCTGTGAATCAGTCGCAAAGTAAAGATCACCTCCTTTCCCATCTCTTTCACCCATCAACATATATCTTAGAAGAACACAAAATTGAGCTCTTAGCAGTCAGATAGTCAGAATGGAGAATACTAAGGGTTGGAATGTGTACACTCTTAATAATGCTGCTCCCTGAAAGTTTGGGGCAATCAGGGGGTAGTTATGACAGGATGTTAAATTATATATATAGCCCATATAATTTCAAACAGTTTTGGAAATTGCTCCTCTCAGTTGAAAACTATCTTTTGGATGTTCTGTCCCTAGTATATCCTCCTATGAAATCAAACTTCTGGATCAAGATGTATTTTGCCTGCATCTATCCCTGAGGTGTGGGCTTTCTTACTTCAAGGTGCATCTCTCCATTCTTGACACATGGCCTACATATTCCTTTTGGGAATATCTATTTGCTTTTTTTCTACTCTGAGAAGCCCATGTTCTCTCACGAGCACAGAGTTCTCTCTTCCCTCTCTTCTTTAACTTCCTGAATAAAGGAAGCTATTTAATCACCCCTCCAAAAAAATCTTGTATTAATGCCTTAGTCCATGCCTGTAAGATTACAAAGTATTCCTTCCTATGTTTTAAAGTAAGGAGAAACAAGAACATGAAAATTATGTAACACAAATAAAAATCCATACAAATTAGCACAAATAATGATGATCCTCCAAACATGTATAGTTTAATACATGTTTTAAACATGCTAATGTATGCTTTTATTTCTTTAATGATAAACTCATCTTTATACTGTAGTCACTCAATTCATCACTATCACTATCACGATCTTCCCGTTCATCATCTATTTGCTAGAGCAGGCACCAGTAAAATATCTCCATATGTCCTGTCTCATGCTAGTAGAACCCAAAGGCATCCGCTTGCTCCAGGAACATAAAGAGCCTCAAACCATTATATTAGGTCGTGGGAATGACCTAATATAAATGTTACTGGTATTTGGCATATCAAATACAACACGAGCAGCTTGCCAGGCTTGTCATGCGGGGTGGCATACTCTTGTACTCACCTCTACATAAAGCGTTTATTGATGAACCGTGCAGCCACTAGTGGCCACGTGAGCCGGGCTGTGATAGTCTGGTCTGCTGGGTGGAGTTGTGACAAGAGGGAAGTCCGGTGCATTTCAATAATGCTCTAAAATTTTTGGTCCAATTATTATCACAGTAATCATATCAGGCAAGGATCTTATTGGTCTTGCTTTAGAATATAGACACAGGTTTAGAGAAATCTGTTGAATATCTCAATCTCATAAAAAGTAGGTTCTAGGCAATCTATCATTAGAGCCCAGGTTTGTAACCATTCTCATCTTTGCCTCTCTCTTCCCAAGTTAAAAAACTAGCAACATTGTTAATCATTATTACCTAACAGTTAAAAAAAATCATACAGGATTCTGAAATCTTATTTCCCAAAAATTTCACTGGAGTTGAAATGACATCTTATTTCTTAAAGATTAAACACTATATTTCTTTTACTTATCCAAAGTTTCATTTTTTAGTTTGCTTTTTTGTTTTTAATTTTTTATTATACCACCGTGAGACATACAATTACAAAGGTGTTCATAATTGGTTCTTGGTAATACAGTATTCCAGCACCCATCCCTCCACCAGTGCCCCATTCCCACCACCAATGTACCCCACACCCTCCTGCCCACCCCCCCAGGCTGCCTCTACAGCAGGTACCACCTCTTTTCCTCTTTTTTTCTCTCTCTGTCTCTCTTTGTCTCTGTCTCTGCATCTCTCTCCCTCTTCTTTTTACACATTGCGGCTAGCCCTGCAGACATTTAGGGGTTATCATGTAAGTCTCTTTGTATATAGACAATGGTGAGTTCTAGTCCATCATCATTTCCGATATTTAGTAAAACACTGATATATATTTATATCCTATTAATGAATGCAGTCATTCTATATCTGTCCTTTTCTGTCTGACTACTTTCACTCAGCATGATAGTCTCCATGTCCATCCATTTGCAGGTAAATCATAATTTCGTCTTTTCTGACAGCTGCATAGTATTCCATTGTGTAGATGCACCACAGTTTGTAGTTTGTTTTTTGTTTGAGGGTCATACTTGACAGTGCTCTGTCTCTGAGCTTAGAGATCACTTCTGGAGGGTACAGGGGTCCATATGGATGTCGGAATTGAACTCAGGTCAGCCACAAGCAAGTAGCTTACTTGCTATACTAAATCTCTGCCCCAATTTACTGAAAGTTACTTTTCATTAGAGAAAAAAATATATACACTCTCTTAAGATCTGTCCAATCATAAGGGAGTAACGAACACTTTAGTGTATAAAGATTACTTTAATTGAGTAGGTGACCAAAATGTCATGGTTTTTCCAACTAAAAGTAGTGGTAAACAGGGGATAGATGAGGGAAACCGATAGGTTTGATAGACAAAGGTTGTAGTTCTATTTGTGATGCATTTTGACAAACCACAAGGCAAATAGTTCCTATAAAAGAAGGATTATAAAAAGATTAATGAACCAATCTCAGGAGCCCAATGAATCTCAAGTAGGATAAAGACAAAGAAAGCCAAGAATGGACATAGGTGAAAATGCCGAAAGGCAAAGAAAAAAAATTGAAAGCACAAAGAAAAATGATACACTGCATATGGGGAATAATACAATAACTGACAACTTTTCATTAGAAACAATCTCTATTGTTTCTAATGAAACAATATTCTGGAGTACAGTGGGTCGGGCACTTGGTTTGCATGCAGCCAACCTGGGTTTAATCCCTGGCATCCCATGTGATCCCCCAGAGCACTGCCAGGAGCAATATTCTATGTGCAGAAACAGGAGAAACCCCTGAGCATCTCTGAGTATGGCAAGAGAGAAAGAAAAAAAGAAACAATGGAATCAGAAGACAATTAAATCGTACATCCAAAATGCTAAAAAGAAAGCATACTGTCTGTCGAAAGTTTTACATTAAGATTACATTGAAATTTTACATTGAGTTACACTGAAATTGTCTTTCTGTAATTAAAATGAGCTAAAAAATATCCTTCGATACACAAAATTGAAGAAAATTTTTTTTTGGTAATTGACATTCTTTTCAAGAAATAAATGAAGATTAAAAGAAAATGACAACAGATGGTTATTCAGGAAAGCACTAGAAATTATAAATATATGCATAAATATTTTTTAAAACTATGTATATATTCCCTTTTCTCTTCTGAATATTCTTAAAACCATGAGATTGTATAAAACCATAGCTATAAAACTATTCAGCTTGCAGCATATATAAATGTAATATGAGCAATATATGTATGTAATATATAATAGCACAAATGTGAGAAAAGGTAATAAACTATATTGGAATAAATTTTGTGTGAGACTCTGGGTTTGATCCCTGACACCAAAACTTAGGTAAATATTTAATGAAATAATTAGCTAAATACATTTTCTCAAGTTATAAAATTAATTTGTGGTAATGTTACACATATTAATGCCTACAATAGTCACAAACATACACATAAACAGATAAAAATTATAGCACAAAGAAATGGACTTGAGTAGCACCACGTCCTAGGACCTTCTCGTTGAACCGTCACCAAGTACCTTAAGTACCACTTGGAGCTCCCCGTCCAAACGAAAACAAAAAAGTTATTTTTTAATCCTTTACTTAGATTATATCTTATGATAAAATGAGTATATGTTGCTAAGTATTACATGAACTTGGATAAGAATACAATCTTTTTTGTCTGAAATAGTTGCATGTATTTTAGTGGCTTAAAATCAAATAACTTGCCATGTCTAATAATGAAAAATCAACAGCTCATAATATGCTGAAACATTTTGGGTCATAATGTCTTGTATATTTCTCTTCAGTCTCTCTTAATATCCTTCATATATGCCAGATTAACCCCTAAAGAGAATTTCTTCTATATTTAGCACCAACTACTTGTCATTGCTAATGAAGATTAAGTTCAAATCACCAGTTAGTCTACAATTCATGCATGCTTAAGGAGTCCTTTCCTAGGTGAATTTTGTGAACACACTTATGTACTAACTAGTAGTAAGCAGAATAATAATGGTTTAAAAAATACTCATTTATTTTGCCTATGGCCCTGTTCTTTTGATTTAGAATATATAAAAATAAATATATAAGTATATTTATATAAATATATATATACAAACAGTAATTTGAAAGTTGCACTTTTTTCTGAAACATGTTTTCCATTTCTGTTGACACCTTTGAGAATTTCTAATGGATTGGAATTGCACTGATTCTTGTCCTCATAAAAGAGCTGTTAAGCATCCTTCCTCCTAAATATCAGGAGTGTGTGTGTGTGTGTGTGTGTGTGTGTGTGTGTGAGAAAAAAAAATGAAAAAATGAAAACATGCTATTGAGGCAGCCTGGGGGTGGGGGGGAGGGGTGGGGGTACATTGGTGGTGGAAATGGGGCACTGGTGGAGGGATGGGTGCTGGAATACTGTATTACCAAGAACCAATTATGAACACCTTTGTAATTGTATGTCTCACGGTGGTATAATAAAAAATTAAAAAATTAAAAAAAATTTAAATTAATTCAGGGGCCGGAGCGATAGCCCAGCGGGTAGGGCATTTGCCTTGCACGCGGCTGGCCCATGCAGGACAATTTCGATCTCCGGCATCTCATATGGTCCCCCGAGCACCGCCAGAAGTAATCCCTGAGGGCAGAGCCAGGAGTAACTCCTGAGCATCATCGGGTGTGACCCAAAAAAGGAAAAAAAAAGAAAGGAAAAAAAACCCATAGTTTTGGGACCGGAGCGATAGCCCAGCGGGTAGGGCGTTTGCCTTGCATGCGGCCGGCCCATCTCCGGCATCCCATATGGTCCCCCAGAACCTCCAGGAGTAATTCCTGAGTGCAGAGCCAGGAGAAACCCCTGAGCATTGCCGGTTGTGACCCAAAAAGCAAGATAGATAGATAGATAGATAGATAGATAGATAGATAGATAGATAGATAGATAGATAGATAGATAGATAGATAGATAGATAGATAGATAGATAGATAGATAGATAGATAGATAGGATAGATAGATAGATAGATAGATAGATAGATAGATAGAGTAGATAGATAGATAAAAATTAATTCAGATTGTATCTCAAAGGACTAAGAAACAGGAAATATCTCTCAAAGCGCTGCTTAGTTGTCATGCAAATGATTGTTTACAGAAAGAAACTGTAATAATATATATAACAAGTATATACCTTCTATACAGTGAGCATTATGAAACTGTAGTTCTTTTTTGCTAGATCCAAGAGATAAGTATATCCACCTAGTTTACTGTCACTCCTTGCAAATGCCTTAGCCTTATGGAAGAGTAAAATAGTAAAAAGAAAAACCTGCAAATATTGTCAGATGCATATTTTCCTTTGAAGGATTTTTCCTTTTTTACTCTGCTCTGAGAGAAGAGAAACAGTTTCCTCTTGTTTTGTAAATGACAATTACCATGTTCCTCCTCACTGACAACTTGACTGCCTTGTAATCCAGATGCCATTAGAAACATCTTTAAAGAGGGCAACAAGAAAGTGTGTCTGCAGTATCAACACCACCACCACTAATAAAGTGAGAGAACAGGAAAATATTTCAGTTGTTTCTTCCATCTACATACAATTAAGTTTAAAATGCCTTATAAAAGAGCTCTACAACCTTTTTTTTCTTTTCATCCTATTCACTGCTCTTCCCAACCCCATTGTTAAGATGGAGGTACCTATTTCCTAATTTTCATCATTCCTAATATACCTATTTCCTAACATTCTTAATATTCATCAATATAGTTAATGAATTTAAATCAACTGTCAGATGATTTAAGAACATTATTAAATCATTACTAGACATTATTAAATCATTACTAGTAAGTAAGGACATTATTAAATCATTACTAGAAATAGTTATTCCTAAGTTCCCAACTGAATTCTCATAATTTTAAGTACTGTTTTTTCCCTGGGCATCTTTTTGTGTTAACCCTATAAATTGAAAACTGAAGCATTTCACTGAAAGCAAGGCTTTCTGAATAATCAGGCCTGTCTATGGTATATATTTTTTCTACCACAAATACATCACTTATCACTTATCTTCCCATTGTTCATCAATTTGCTTGCGTGGCACCAGTAATGTCTTCATTTGTCCCTGTTACGTGTAAGTGTAGCCCAATGGCATCTGCTCGCTCCAGGAACTCATAAAAGAGCCTCAAACCGTTCATTCAGGTTTTTTGATGAAGAAGTCTGACATAGGTGGATGGCCACGCATTCCCTTGACATCTTGTGGAATCCAGTTGGTAACAGTTCTAGTCCAGCAGTTGTCCCTAAATCGCATTACATGTCCAGCCCATCTGATTTTCATTATCTTGACAAACGAGACAACATTCCTGACTCTTGATTATAGATGGAGGTTGGAACTCCAGATTCCTTCTCTCACTTGAGTGAAGTTTGATACTCCAAGCATTACTCTTTTGATTCCTCTTTGGGCTACCCCAATAGCCTTCTCATCCTGTTTTCATAGCGCCCAGGTCTGTGGAGGCATATGCTAGTGCAGGAAGAATGGTGGAGTTGAAAAGTTGTGCCCAGAGCCAAAGGTTCTTTTTACCACTTCCTCGATGCTCTTGAAGGCATTCTATGTTGCTCTCTTCCTCCTGCATAGTTCAGGTGCTAGGTTGTTCATCATGTTGAGTTCTCGACCTAGGTACACATAACTGGTGCATTCGGAGATGTTCATTCCAGTGAGAGCAAATGGAATGTCAGGAACTAGTTCATTTCTCATGAACATTGTCTTCTTGAAATTTAGCTGCAGTCCTGACCTTTCTGTTTTATGGTACTGTATTAACACTACTGTGTTATGCGTAGTGAATCCATAATACAGTTCACAGAGTATCCTGATGTACTGAGTTGGAATGCCCTGTTTGGCTAGGGCTTCAGTGACTGCTTCAGTCTCAATAGAGTCAAAGGCTTTCTTTAAATCAATGAACATTAGAAAGAGCGGCATCTTGAACTCTTACAAATCCTCAATGAGCTTGGTCATCATGAGGATATGGTCAATCGTGCTGAATCCTTTTCAGAACCCAGCTTGCTGGCATGGTTGTCCTTCATCTTGTGTTCTGCTGATTCTATTTAAAAATGACTCGAGTGAATAACTTATAGAAGATTGATAACAGGCACATGGGGCAATAGTTGCCGATGTCATAGATATCACCCTTCTTGTACAATAGAATGGTCCTGCTGGTTTTCCATTGGAACAGAACCTTGCATTCAGATGGGTAGTGTGTGAAGAGCCGAGCCAGTGTATTTTTTGAGTACTGGCAGCAGATTCTTCAGGCGTTCGGTTCTAACCTTGTCTGGACCGGGTGTTGTACTCTTTTTTATCAACAAAATGGCATGTTGGATTTTGGAAGGGAGAATGTTGGCAACAGCATATCCATCCTGTGGAATTTGGTATGTGGGCAGGTGGACATGGCTATCAAAGAGATTCAAGTAGAAGTCATGGATAATCTTCTCCAATGCCCTTCTGGAAGATGTGATAGATCCATCAGGACTTCGGAGGGCAGTCATCTTGTTCTTATAGTAGGCAAAGGCGAACTTTGCAAATACTTTTTTTTCTAGCTTCTGCCACATCAACCAGTACTGCTGCTCTTCTCTCTTTGAGGTCTTTCTTTATCGCTTCTCTGCACTACTTTGCAAGCTCTGGCATTGCCTTGTGATTGCCTGAGGCTCGCGCCAAACCACATTGTGAATGTGCTTGAGAGTTTTCAAAGACAGGTGTCTGTTTGTTGCTTTCTTGGTCTCGGCATTCCTTGCACAATCAAGTGCTAAAGTAGTCAATCATATTCCTCGTTGATGTTGTCAGTGAAGGTGTCTTCCTATGTTGCTGCAATAGTGCCACAGAGCTCCCAATAGATGGTTGTTCTGGGAGTTTTCTTCCTAAAGTTTGCAGCCCTTTTTCCCTGTTCTGTGAAGGAGAATTTTGCATGAAGGAGATGGTGGTCTGATCCTGCCTGGAATTTTGGGACAACAATAACATTAGTCAGGCAAAAACCATCAATTGAGTATGATGTGGTCAATTTCATTGTGGAACTGCCCACTGGGAGACTCCCATGTCCAACGATTAGATTCAACCTTCTGGGATTGTGAGTTACCATGAATGGTCTTGTCAACATGATGAACTCAAGAGAGTCTTTCACCCTTTTGTTCCATTCTAGGCCATGAGTCCCAATGTGGAATTCTTCTGGTGACCTGCTCGGTCCATCTTAGCATTAAAATCACCAACAATCATCTTGTAGAAGGTGTGGTCTTCTTTATAGAACTTCTCCAGCTCCATGTAGAATTTTTCAATTTCTTCATCATAGTTGGAAGTTGGTGCATAAACGATGAAAATAGAAACTGCTGGCAATGAGCCACATCTGTTCAAATGTAAGCATCTGATTCAGATTGTTAGGCATTCAAATTAATCAATGCTCATGGCTAAGTTCATATTAAAGAGACCGATACCAATGATGCCTCTATTGTCACATGTTCCAAGAAACAGTCTTCTCAGGTGTCAAAAATGGCATGATGTAATTGACGCCTTCTTGTCTCGGTCAGCCGATGATGTCATACTTGATCTTCTGTGCTTGCACCATCAGGTCTTTGATGGATGCTTCAGATGCCAGCGACGTGCATTGGAAGTACAGGCAGTCATTTTAGTCTTTCTTCTTTTTGGTAGCCTAGTTCGAACCTGAGATTTTATCAGCCTCTCCTTGCTTGTCTTTTTTACAGCTGCCATATTGGGGGCTATTTCAGGGTCATGGGGATGAGGGCCCTTTATTGCTACTATTTTTGGCACATAGAATACACCATGGATAGTTTGTCAGGCTCTGCCGTGTAATGTCCTTTATAACATAATATTATGTCTAAAAGTAAAGAGAGGGGATGGGGTGGAGGAGATGGCTGGAGGCAAAAACAAATGCTTCACCATTTATGCCACATCTCTAGCCCCCAGAGGACCTTTTAAGAAAAGAGAGGGGATAGAAGATAACAGTGATTACAATTAATTTATACACAAGCCATGAATCATGGAGGAAAAGAAGGACCAGGTGAAAATTAGTTTCTAATATTCAGCATCACGTGTTTTCCTCTAAGTCATCTCCAAAATGGGCAGTTTGACCAAAGTTCTGATGTTACCTTTTTTAATTCATTCGCTTTTGTGGTAGTAGAGGGCAGCAGTGCCTAAGAAAGCAGAATGATAATAATAATTATGATGATAAAATTAAGTTTCTTGACATGAAAATTACAGAATGTTTAAAACTTACAAAAAATCTGTTTTGATTTAAATATCTTCCCCCTCCATTATGCTATTCTTTTTCTTTCTTTTTTTTTTTGGGGGGGTCACTCCTGGCAATGCTCAGGGGTTAATCCTGGTGCTACATTCAGGAATTACTCCTGGTGGGGCACAAGACCATATGGGATGCCAGATATCAAACCAGAGGGTCGGCCACATGCAAGGCAAATGTCCTACCCATTGAACTGTAGCTCCAGCCCCCTATTACGCTATTCATTTTCCAATTTATTTCCCAATAGATTGGAAAGAAATGGTTGAAAGTCACATTTTTCAGATTTAGTTGAAAATATTTGTTTTCCAAAGGTTTGTGGGTGGTCTTGCTCAACTATCTATCTAAGGGAAAAAAAAAACATAGGTCCTGTTTTTGTCCAGCCCGGGCCCCACCCAGGAGCTGCCCGGGCCCGCCTAGCTGAAGAGCCTCCAAGGGCTGGGGAGGCTGGGCTCGGCCGCCCGGCCCAGCTGTGTGCCCCCAGGGGGCGTGGGTTTTGGGAAGTGGGCCCCCCTCGGGGGTCCCGGAAGCGCCGGATGGCTCGCCCACCTAGCCCCTTTCGCTGTCTGGACACTGGGAAACGCCTCCGCCGTTAACAGAGGTGCGTTCGAGCCCGGTGGCGGCTCCAGAAGCGGAATCATGGGAGTTTGCGATGGAGTCGGGGTCGGCCTTCCCTCCATTGTAGAGCGGTGGCCCCGGGCTGCGGGGCCCCGCGCGAGGCCTCCGCGGCTGGGGGGCTGGGCCGCCTGGTCAGGGGCCGGGGGGCAGTGGGGTTTGGGGGGGCCCTCCCTCGGGGGCGGGCCGGATGAGACTCGCTCCACATCATCGCGTCGGAGGGGACGCCTCCGCGTTAACGGCACCAGTGAGCCCGGCGCAGCACGCTTAGTGGACAGTATACTTTAATGCTGCTTCCGTGTGCGGGAAAGTTGGCAGGACGGAGAGATAAAGAGGGAGAGAAATGACACGAACCCGCGGTAGTTGAGGGGTGTGGGAGGGGGGGGGAGGTGGGGGAATTGGTGATGGCGGGTTTGGGTGGAGGGATGGGTGTTGGATCTGTAGAACCAAAACTCTCATGGCTTGTGAAGGGGGGGTTTAAAGATTTGTGTGCAAGGTTTATAAACTCAGCAGCAGTTCTCCAGTTAGGATCTTTCCCACCCCCCATTCCTCCCGACCGCAAATACATGTAATACATAATATATGTAACAGTAAGTAGTTTTTGTTTTTTCAATTTTTTAATGAATCATGATGAGATAGACTATTACAAAGGCAATCATAGGCTTCAGTTATATAATATTCCAACACCCATCCTTCGGCCAGCGTATATTTTCCAGCACCAATGTTCCCAATTTCTCTAAGACTAATATCCAAGGCCAGGGAAAAAAGGGCGCCAGGAGGACTTGTACAAAGTTGGAATCTACCATAAGTGTTGGGGGTGGAAGGTAGGTAATAAAGGGACCAGTATAATTTCCAACGATAGTTGGACATGATTACAACAGACAAGTGTTGAAAGCATGTAAAGTGATATACATGATAATGTTTCAGTATCCGTGTTGCAAACCACAATGCCAAAAAAGGGGAGAGAGGGGAGAGAGAGGGGGAGGGGGAAACTGTCATGATATGTTTCTATGATCCTAAATTACATATCTGAAAGTTGCCAATAAAACTTTATTGAAATTTTGTTTTAATGATCTGTTTTCCTATTCTACTACTCTAGGGCATGTTGAAAGAGTACATATGGGAACAGTAAATTGGAATCAAAGTAATTACATTTTAAAGATTTGGTTCTTCATTACAATTACAAAATGCCAATAATATAGTTTCTTATTCTTCTATTTTAAGTTTTTAATAATCGTGTATAGATTGCTATAGTGATTTATTCCACAGAATGCTTTTAAAAAGGGCAGCATCAGTAATATTCATTTATAAATTACTATCTTATTGTCAGAATCTTCTAAAATATTTCTCTCAGCATATGTGATTCATGAAGACAGGCAGATGGTAAATTTTCTCCTTGGCAAAATGTATTCAAATTCTTTAATTCTGTAGTCCTTTTACAAGTCTTGCAGTTATGAGCTCTTGCTATTAACAAATTGATTGAGATCATGCTTTTAGGAGTATGATACTTTGAAAAGAGAAGATAAATTATTTTCTCTTGGTTATTGTTCACTTCTGTACACAGCAGCCCTAGACCACTAAGATGTTAAAGGTCATATGACTATTAGTTCAGAGCATATGTTCTCCACTTATTCTACACAACTACATTTAGCTGGCAAGCTAAATTATGCACTTTTCTGGTAGGTCACTAATAGCATTCTGAAGAATGAAGCCCTTCCAAGTATTTCCATTAGAAACCATTTTCCAGACAATGAAACCAGTGATCCCCACAATCATCTTAAGTGAAAAACTAAGTAGGGGAGGCAGAACATGGAAAGGTAGTGTAAGGGTTAAAGCATTTGCCTTGCACTCAACCAACCCTGGTTCAATCCTCAGAGCATGACCATCTGATCACGCTCTCTCTCTCAATCTCTCTCTCGTCTCTCTCTCTCTCACACACACAATGATTTTTAAAAATGGGAAGTCAGGACACTTAGTACATAAGAAGTTTCAAGAAATATGCAATGGAAACTTTCTTTTAGAAATTACAATGCCCCACATTTCTCTTTAGAAATATACTTAGGTGAAGCTGGAAGTATTCTGTGAGTCTTCCACGTAGTACCATGGTGGGACTCTTCAACTCTCACATCTAGCTGCCAGTGAGGTGACCTGTGGGTGTTCTGAACACCATTTGGGGGCTCCTCCATGGGACTCAGTGTTTTCTTGCCAACTTCCTGATTTTGTGAAAATGATAAAAAAGATTAAGAAAGTGCATACAATGAACTCATATAACTCAACAGCATATTAGCAAATGACTCCATTTAAAAGTAGTCTGTACTAGTATAACATTTTTGGAAAACTATATGGACATTCATCCAAAGACTAGAAATTGAGTTCCCTTTTGACCCAGCCATACTACTCCTGGGGATATACCCTGGGAAGCCAAAACACACAGTGGAAACACCATCTGCACTTTCATTTTCATAGCAGCCCTATTCACAATAGCCAGAATCTGGAAACAACCAAAGTGCCCGCGAACTGATGACTGGATAAAGAAACTTTGGTACATCTACAGAATGCAATACTAAGCAACTGTTAGGAAAAATGAAGTTATGAAATTTGCCTGCAAATAGATGGACATGGAGAGGATCATGTTGAGTGAAATTAGCTAGAAGTAAAAAAGACAGATATAGAATGACTGCATTTATCTGCATGACATAAATATATGCATACACATATTATGATACCAATATCCAAGGTTAGGAGAAACATGGATCAGGAGGTCTTGTCAAAGGTGGAAATTACCACAAATGTGTGGGAGTCAGAGATTAGGTATGACAGAGAATGGAACAGTGTGTTAATAATTGTCGAAAGTGCTAATATCAACCTAGAACTGAGCATTAAATACAGGCAAAGAGATACACATGATAACCTCTAAATGTATGTATTGTAATCCACAATGTGTAAGGGAAGGAAGGGTGAAAGAGAAAGAGATAAAGAACGTGCCATAGAGGCATGCTAGGGTAGGGGGGGAGGGAATCGGGGACATTGATGGTGGGAAATGGGCACTGGTGGAGGGATGGGTGCTGGGACACTGTATGCCTGAAACCCAAATATGAACTTCTTTGTAATTGTATATCTCATGGTGGTCTAATAAAATATTTTTTAAAAAAAGTAGTCTGTAAAATAAGAGCTGGTTTTCAGTGAAGGCTGACCACAGGGGAGAGAAAAGGGGGAAAGGACAGAAGGTGTAGAGGTACTGGTGCTGAAAAATGTTCTGCATGAAACCCTATCACTATCAGCAGGTAAATCATGGTGCCTAAAAACAATTGTTAAAAAATAAAAGTGGGTGATAGTTCTTAATAGACATTTACCAAAGAATCCATACAGGTGACCAGCAGATACATTAAAAGGTGATTGATGTCACTCTTCATCAAGGAAGTGGAAGTTTATAAGCATAATGAGATGTCACCTCACACTTGCAAGAATGACTTTCATCAAAAAGGCAAGAGATGGGCCTGAACGATAGCACAGTGGGTAGGGCGTTTGTCTTGCATGCACCCGACCTGGGTTCTATCCCCACCATCCATATAGTCACCCGAGCATCGCCAGGAGTAATCCTGAGCAGGCAGGTAACCCCTGAGCGTTGCCGGGTGTGACCCAAAAAGCAAAAAAAAAAAAAAAAAAAAAGCAAAGGATATTGGAAAAATAGGACCCAGGCCACTATTGGTGGATATGTCAATTGATGAAGCCTTTATAAAGATAATATAAAGAATATTGAAATAATGGGACCAGAGCCAGGTAGAGTGCTTCTCTTGCATGCGACCGACCCAGGTTCCATCTCCAGAATTCCTATACAGTCCCTGGAGCACTGCCAGGAGTAATTCCTGAGTACAGAGTCAGGAGTAAACCCTGAGCATCGCCAGATGTGACTTAAAAAAGTCACTGTCACTGTCACTGTCTTCCCGTAGATCATCGATACTAAAAACATATTGGTGGTTAAAAGTTTAGAAGTAAGGAGATGAGTGAATGAGCAAAATAAAAAGTTTCAAAAAAGTCATAGAAATTACATTGAAGTTCTAGGCATCTTTAAGGATGAAATGCCATTGACCAAGCAAGTAGAGGCAAAAATTAACAAATGGGACTACATTAAATTAAGAAGGTTCTACACCTCAAAGGAAACAAATACCATAATACGAAAACAGCCAAAGACTGGGGAAAAAATGTAAACCCACCAATCATCTGATAAGTATAAATAGCCAAGATCTGTGAATAATGGAAGAATTTTACAAGAAAAAATCCAACCGTATCAAAAAAGGGGGGAGAAGAGATGAATAGAAACTTTCTGAAAGAATAAATGCAGAAGAGCCAATAGAGAAGAGAGACAGGGAAGCGCTTCCTGAGCTCGGGGTTGGCGAAAGATGGCAGCCGCCGAAGGGGTTTGGTGCCTCTACAAACTATTAAGGTTTTTTGTTCATTATTCTTTCCTGGGCTAGTAGTATGTGGAATTTTATGTGTATGTTTGATTACCTGTCTTTGGGGAATTAGACTACTGCTACAGAGAAAGGAAAGAGCTGACATCAACTAGCAAAAGTGGGAAGGAGCAAATGGTGATTGCATTTTTTTTATCCCTACTGTATTGCTGGCAGAGCAGGAGAAAGAGCTCTATGGTGTGCTTTGAGAGCCCTGCAAAAGAAGTAGGTATCCTAAAGCAACTTATGTTGTTTATACTGGTGATGATATTGTCACTGGTCAGCAGATACTAGAAGGTGCTGTTCAGAGATTTAACATCAGATTAACTCACCCAGTGGAGTTTGTTTTCCTAAGGAAACGCTGCCTTGTGGAGGATTCACTTTATCCTCACTTCACCCTCCTGGGCCAAAGTCTTGCTTCCATTTTTCTTGGCTGGGAAGCTCTGATGCAGTGTGTTCCTGATGTTTATATCGATTCAATGGGATACGATTCACTTTTCCTCTGTTTAAGTATTTAGATGGCTGCCAGGTTGGAAGCTATGTTCTTTACCCCACTATCAGCACAGACATGCTCTCTGTTGTGAGGAACCAAAACGTGGGCTTTAATAATGCAGCTTTCATTACGAGGAACCCTTTTCTCAGCAGACTGAAGCTCATATATTATTATTTATTTGCTTGTATATATGGACTTGTTGGTTCTTGCAGCGATGTAGTCATGGTCAATTCTGCTTGGACTCTAAACCACATTCTCTCACTGTGGAAGGCTGGAAATCGCACTAACATCGTTTATCCACCTTGTGATGTGCAAACATTTCTGGACATTCCTTTGCATGAGAAAAAGACAAACCCAGGGCATTTATTGGTTTCTGTGGGCCAGTTCAGGTCAGAAAAGAATCATCCTTTTGCAGATCAGAGCCTTTGCTAAATTGTTGAATAAGAAGGTGGCCGAGTCCCTCCCTTCTCCTAAACGTGTCCTCATTGGAGATTGTCGTAACCAAAATGATGAACTTAGGGTAAACCAGCTAAGAAGGCTCTGTAAGGATCTCGGTGTTCAAGAAGATGTGGAATTTAAAGTGAACATCCCATTTGATGAACTAAAGAGTTACTTGTCTGAAGCAACAATCGGTCTGCATACTATGTGGAATGAACATTTTGGGATTGGAATTGTTCAGTGCATGGCAGCTGGCACAATTATACTTGCCCACAATTCAGAAGGTCCGAAGCTTGACATTGTGGTTTCTCACAAAGGAAGTGTAACTGGCTTTCTGGCTGAAAGTGAAGAAAGCTATGATGGCGCACATTCTTTCCATGTCTGAGGACAAGAGACTTCAAATCAAAAGCAATGCCCACGCATCTATAAGCAGATTCTCTGATCAGGAGTTTGAAGTGTTGTTCTTAGCCTCTGTAGAAAAGCTATTTAAAGAATGCCATGTCCATGCAAGCTAAAGCATTTAATGCAAATGATCATATACCTTCAGGTGTGAATATTTTTCTTTTTTTTTGTTATTTTTTTAATTAATTTTTTTAATTTTTTATTTTTACAATTACAAAGATATACAATTAAAAAGTTCATATTTGGGCTTTGGTCACACAGTGTTCAAGCACCCATCCCCGCCACTAGCGTCCATCTCCCACCACCAATGTCCCCAGTTCCTCCCCCCTCCCCCAGCCCTGCTCCATGGCAGGCTCTTTATTTCTTTCTGTTTCTCTCTCTTTTCTCTCTTCCTTCCCCTCCAGACTATGGATTACAGAACATACATTAAAGGGTTGTCATGTGTATCTTTTTGCCTCTATTTAATGCTCAGTTCTAGGTTGGCATTAGTACCCTCGACAATTGTTAGCACACTGTTCCATTTTCTGTCTTAACTAGCCTCTGACTCCCACATGTTTGTGATAATTTCCACCTTTGACAAGACCTCCTGATATATGTTTCACTTGACCTTGGATATTGGTATCTTAATATGTACATATATATTTATGTTATGCAGATAAATGCAGTCATTCTGTGTCTGTATCTCTCCTTCTGGCTAATTTCGCTCAACATGATCTTTTCCATGACCATCCATTTATAGGCAAATTTTATAACTTCATTTTTCCTAATAGCTGCATAGTATTCCATTGTGTAGATGTACAAAAGCTTCTTTATCCAGTTTTTGATTTTCGGGCACTCTGGTTGCTTCCAGATTCTGGCTATTGTGAATAATGCTGCTATGAACATAAAAGTAGGGATGGTGTTTCCGCTGCGTATTTTTGGCTTCCCAGAGTAGATTCCCAGGAGTGGTATGGCTGGGTCAAATGGGAGTTCAATTTCTAGTCTTTGGAGGAAAGTCCATATTGTTTTCCAGAAAGGCTGTACCAGCTGGCAGATGTGAATATTTTTCTTAAGTCATTCCCTACTATAATAAAGTTAGCCTGCGCGATACTAAAAAAAAAAAAAGAATAAATGCAAATGGTCAAAAGGCATATGAAAAAAAATGCTGGATATCACTGTCATCAGTGAGATGTAAATCAAATCAACAATGAAATATTACCTCAGACCAAAGAGACTGGCAACAGCATCTCAAAGAAAAACAACAACCAGGTTGACATGGATACATGAGAGAGAAACACCCTCTTATTCATTGAATAAGAGGCTATCTGCACTCCTATGTTAATGGCGGTGCTATCCACAATAGCCAAAACCTGGAAACAACCCAACTGCCCCAAGACCAGATGACTGGATAAAGAACTGTGTTACATGCTGTCATATAATAACATGTTACATGTAATATCGCACAGATTAAAAAAAACTGTGAACTACTACTTAGCCATAAGAAAAGATAAAGTTATGCAATTTGCTAATACATGGATGGGTCTGTAGGTATCATGTTGCATTAAATGACAGAAGGAGAGGGATAGACACAGAATGATATCACTCATTTACCACTGCGCGGAGGGGAGGGGATTATGACAATCATTAGGGAACACAGTCACTCGATGAGAGCTGGAGGTTGAAAAAATGCTGAAAGTATGCACATGTCCTTTCAGTAACAGTGTTGCAAACCACAGTGGCTAAAAAAAAGAAAAGGGAAAAAAAAAAAGGTATCTGCCATAGAGGCAGGTTGTGGAGTAGGGGACCGGATGGGAGGGAAAATGGGTACATTGGTGGAAGGACAATGGTAAAGAGATTGGTCTAGAAGATTGTATGCTTGAAACTCAATCATAAAAAACTTTGTGATTTTGAAATTCGGTGATACGATTAGAAAAATAAAATTGTTAAAGTCATGGAGATACAGTATAAGCATGGCAGCTAAAATTAATGTTACTGTATTGTATATATAAAAGTTGAATAGAGTAAATCTTCAAGTTTTCCTCATATAAGTAAATGATTTTGTAACTATATATGGTGATACATGTTCACTAAACTAATTGTGGCACTCATTTTACAGTATATGCAAGTACTATATCATATTGTGTGCCTAAAAAATGTTATGTAGAATGTTATGCCAATCTATACCATCACTTCACTTGATCACTTGACATCCCGTTATTCATTGATTTGCTCGAGGGGCGCCAGTAATATCTCCATTTGACCCTATCACGTGCCAGTGTAGCTTAATGGCATCTGGTTGCTTCAGGAATACGAAGAGCTTCAAACCATTCATTCAGGGTCTTGACAAAGAAGTCTGGCCATCTTGTAGGTGGGCAGCCACATGATCTTTTGACATCCCGTGGGATCCAGTCAGTAACGGCTCTAGTCCAGCGGCGGTCTCCAAATCGCATTATATGTCCAGCCCATCTGATTTTTTTTTTTTTTTTGCTTTTTGGGTCACACCCAGTGATGCTCAGGGGTTGTTCCTGGCTCTGCACTCAGGAATTACTCCCTGGCGGTGCTCGGGGGACCATATGGGATGCCGGAGATCGAACCCGGGCCGGCATGGGCCGACCGCGCGGAAGGCAAACGCCTCTACCCGCTGGGCTATCGCCTCCGCCCCAGCCCATCTGATTTTTGATGCCTTGGCAAATGAGACGGCGGCGCCTGACTCTGGAACAGCAACGGAGGATGGAACTCCGGATTCCTTCTCTCACTTGAGTGAGGCGTGATATTCCAAGCATAGCTCTTTCAATTCTTCTTTGGGAGACCTGAATAGCATTCTCATCCTGCTTTCGTAGGGCCCAGGTCTCTAAGGCGTATGTTAATTCAGGGAGAACAGTGGAGTCAAAGAGATGTGCCTGGAGCCGGAGGTTCTTTGTATTTTTCGCTATTTCTTTGATGTTTTTGAAGACATTCCATGCTGCTCTCTTCCTCCTGTGCAGCTCAGGTTTTAGGTCGTTCATCATGTTGACTTCTCAACCTAGGTACACATAACTGCTGCATTCAGAGATGTTTGTTCCATTGAGAGTGAATGGGGCCTCTGGAACTAGTTCAATTCTCATGAACATAGTTTTGTTGAGATTCAGCTGTAGACCTATCTTTCCACATTCTTGGTCAAAGTCAGCCAGCATTTGTTCCGCTTGGCTAATGTTTGGTGTTATTAGAACGATGTCATTCTATTGTTCCATAAATAAAAATCTGGGGGCTGGGGGCGATAGCCCAGTGGGTAGGGGCGTTTGCCTTGCACGTGGCCAGCCCATGCCGGCCTGGGTTCAATCCCGGCACCCCATATGGTCCCCGAGCACCGCCAGGAGTAATTCCTGAGTGCAGAGCCAGGAGTAACCCCTGAGCATCGCCGGGTGTGACCCAAAAAAGCAAAAAAAAAAAAAAAAAAAAGGCATAAATAAAAATCTATAGATTTTTATGCCAGTAATAAAATCTATACCATAATAGAAATTATTGTATATACTTTTGGGGGGCTTTTTTGGATTACAGCCAGTGATACTCAAGGGTTACTCCTGGCTCTGCACTCAGGAATTACTCTTGGCAGTCCTTGGGAACCATATGTAGTGCCAGGAATTGAACCCAGGCTGGCCACACGCTAAGGCAAATGCCCTTACCACTGTACTATCACTATTTTTTTTTTTTTTTTCATTTATTTATTTTTTGCCTCCC